>JAECMU010048700.1:2704-12344 GCA_016106625.1 Dracogyra subfuscus | reverse complement strand
TATATATAATCTTTAGAATTTCCATTAAAAATTAAGACTTTTGTTTTTGTAGTATTTATTTTCAGTTTCCAAATGTTACAATACTGATCGAATATATGTAACGTGTGTTAACGTACACTAAGCAAATAAGATGTATTCCAATGTCTAAAGTGTTATTTGTATGACCTGCAATGGAAGAAACACATTCACAACCGTGGTTAAGTAAATAGTTTTCTAGATCATTTAGATACAGGGAAAATAAAATCGAGGACACATTTCCTCCTTGATGTACACCATTATGGCATGCAAATAATTGTGACTTATTGTTATTTACAAATATGCCTGGACACATTTGATAAATGTTTGTAAATAATTTACCATTGATGTTATCTTCTAGTAATTTGTGCCACAGATGTGCTCTTGTGGTCATATCGAAAGATTTTTGTGTTTGTTTCAAAATGAACAAATGCACAATATAGTTTATTTTTTTCTTTATTTTTTTCGGGATACCAATCAGTGAATGAAGTGAACATAACTGATCTGTAGTCGAATAACCTGTGATGAAAGCAGCCTGGGCTTTGATCATAGCATCGCGTTATTCAATAAAAGTAGTTAACCAGTTATTTAGTACAGTTGTAAATAACTTTCAACAGCAACATAGTAATGTGATTGGTCTATAGTTTTCCTGGGACGAACTGCATGTACTACCGTTATTATTGAAACACAATTGTATAATTATTCCAGTCAGCCAGACTTCTGGATACACACTATGGTCTAAAAATATATTAAAGAGTTTGACATAAAACGGGAGCAAAACAAATGGACTGTTGATTTAATATATTAGGTTTTTTTCATCTACACCTGGTTTTTATTTAGTTGTTTGACTGAGTTTAGTGTTTCGTCCTTGCTGAATAATCCCTTTATAATAGCATCGTTGCATACTTTGTCTACGAGATCATCAATATTTATGTCGGGCACTTATTTAATTCACGATAGTATTAAGAGTCATTCAGAAGTTTTGTACAGAACACCTCCAGCTGCCATCGAGAGAGCTCACAGGATTGGTAAACGGACAGTTGGGAAAAACCGTCCTATTGTTGTGAAATTTCATAGTTCCGCCTATCGCGAGGTAGTATGTAAAAAAAAAAAGCAACAAATTGAAAAACTCTAATTTTTCAATTGGGGAACAATTTCCGAAAATTGTCGAGGAACGGAGGCGAAATTTGTTACCCATGTTTAAAAAGGCCAGGGCTGCAGACAAGAGAGCTGCATTAGTCCGAGACAAGCTCTACATCGACGGATCGCTATACACGGGACCGACCAGGGTGCACACCACATAGGAAGTACAGGAGAATGCTCTATCTAGTATTAAGATTATATCCTGGAATATAAATGGGGGTTTTGACAGTAAATGGAGCAACCAAAGTTTTCGTTCATATTGCTGTAACTTTGATAAAAAAAAATTCTGTGTGAAAGTTGGTTACCAAGCAGTTATCAGTGTAAAGTAGACGGGTTTAAATATATTGTTATTCCTAGGCAAAAATCTAAATCGACACAAGGTGGTGGTTGTATAATATTGATCAAAGACACTAATGTGCCTTATATTTAACTTACTGACATTTGTTTTGATTCTATAGTCTGGTTCAAGGTTGATAAATGTATTGCCAAATCTGAAAGAAATATTGTTTACGCTTTTATTTATTTCCCACCTCAGTACTCCTCCTTTTATAAGTTGTATGACTGTGATTTGTTGTACGAAGATGAAAATAAGATAACACAATATTTATCCCTTGGTAGTGTATTTGTTCTTGGTGATCTTAATAGTCGTACTTTGTCGCATGATGACTTTATTCAGAATGATGTAGTACACCAATCTGTTTCAAATACAATAGACTCTGTGTTTACGTATGCAAATGATACCTTTATGAAGTCACGTGTGAACCCTGACACAGGTCATAATGAATATGGAACAAGTCTCCTGCTGTTGTGTAAAGTGACTGGCCTACGGATTGTAAACGGTAGGCACAACGACGGCGAGAGTAACAGCTATACATACGGTGGGCCACGATTATTTGTTATTTACCCCGGATTTGTTCTCTTCTATTAGAAAATTTTCAGTATCTGATTTTAACGAGTTTTCTGGCCACGCCCCATTGCTTAGCGAATTAGATGTTATTATATTACGGTCATGCGCACAGATCGACAGTGAGGACACAGGTGAAATTAACAATTATAAGCGGAGTGAAGTATACAGATGGAACACAGAGTATTTATATTTATGTAAAGAAACTATTAGAGATAATATTGATAGTTTTTGTTTTTGTCTTAATCCCATTTATATCAGTTCACAAATTGAGATGGATAATGCGGTCGATCTTTTTACCAACAAACTAAATGATATTGTGTCACCTTATTGTAGACAGAATGCTACTGTTCAGTAACGTGATACTGTGTTTACATCAGCTTTAAATAGCACGTATCCACGTGGAAGGCATGTTAACAAACCCTGGTTCGATAAGGATGTTAAGAAATGTTACGACGATTATATTTCTGCTCCTAAAAGATTTAACAAAGAAAAAAGTAATGCAAACCGAAATCAACTTCAAGAAAAGAAAAGTTTATATAAATTATTAGAAAGAAAACGACGTAGGAACTATATTAGTATGGAGGGTAATATGTTAGATAAGTTGAAATATAGTGATCCCAAAGCATTTTATGCAAATGTTTCGAAACGTAAGTCATTTCATTGCCCTATACCCTTACACACATTTTAATTAATTTTCTTCCAATATTGATACATATAATGAAGATAATGCCAATAACTTAGACGGTATTGGTGAAACAGTCTTTGAAGAATTAGATACAAATATATCTTTAATTGAAATAGAAAAAAAAAATAATAAAAAAATAATAATAATTTTAAACATTCTAAATCTCATGGCCCTGACCTACTACTAAATTAATATTTTATTGAATGTAAGGACCTTTTTTGCCCATTTTACATAAACTATTTAACTGTATTTTATCAACTGGGTATATTCCTAAAGGATTGTACCTATTTATAAGAAAGAGGACAAACTAGATCCTAATAATTATCGGGCTATTAGTCTTATTAGTCTTATTAGTAATTTAGCTAAACTATTTACTAGTGTTTTAAATCATGTTATGATGTTATTTCTGATGCTCAGTTTGGCTTTCAACCGGGACGAGGAACAGCTGACGCCATTTTCCCTTAAATACTGTAATTTCAAAATTTCTAGCTTCTAAAAAAAGATTATATTGTGCATTCATTGATTTTAAAAAGGCATTTGATTACATAGATCGCAAAAAAATATGGTATACACTTTCTAAAGCTGCCATTAAAGGAAGACTCCTTAATGCTATTAAATCATTATATCTTCATGTTAAGAGTTGTGTTTCCATGAATGGCTATGTATCTGTCTACTTTAGAAACAACCTGGGGCTGAAGCAAGGTGAAGTGTTGTCACCTGTTTTGTTTGCACTCTTCATTAATGATATTGAAATTAATTTAATTGTCAAAGGATGTATACCATATGAATGTGACAATATTAGTTTGTTTTTACTGATGTATGCTGATGACTTAGTGTTTTTTCTTTTCTTCTGAAACTGTTAATGGACTACAACAAATGTTAGATTGTCTTTTTGAATATTCACAGAAATGGGGAATGGAAGTTAACATTGAACAAGTCATGGTTTTTAGAAATGGTGGACAAATTAGTAATGCAGAAATGTTTTATTATAGCGGTAAACTGGTAGCAATTTTTTATTTTATTATAATAATAAGTTCACAGTTGCAGATAAACGCCTAGCAGATCATGGAAGAAAGGCCACTTTTGCTTTGTGTTCTAAAATTAATTCATTACATTTAAATACTGAAACAATACTTTCACTATTTGATTGCTATATTACTAGTATTTTATGTTACGCATCTGAGGTCTGGGGCTATCATAACGGAAAGGCTGTCGAAAGAGTTCATGTTGATTTTTTAAAAGATTACTTGGGATTAAATGATCTACAAATAACTCTATGATGTATTCTGAACTTGGCCGTGTACCACTAAGAGTAAACATAGTATTCAATATGTTAAGATACTGACACAGGATTCTTAAGACAAATAATTGCAGTTTGAAAGCTTGCTATTCATATTTATACGAATGTGTTGAGACATGTAACAAACATAACTGGGCATATCATGTAAAACAGGAATTGTTTATGTTAGGGTTTGGTGAATTGTGGATCAATCAACACATGGATGATACAGATTTACTTGTTATTAAACAAAGATTATTAGATCAATCACAGCAACTGATTAGAAGTCAGATATCTGCATCACTAAAATGTACTTACTACACATATCTGATTGATGTCTATTCATTACAGTATTATTTGTCCAAATTTATGCCTGTTCATTTAAGAAAATGCATTACTGAATTTCGCTTATCATCTCATAATTTAGCCACTGAGCCAGGTAGATATAATACTACTGACCGTTTTGAAATAACTTGTTTTGCTTGTGTTTGAAGATGAATATCATGTTATACTAGTTCGCCCATTATATACCATCACAGGTTGTTGTTTTGTTGTGTTTGTTTGGTTGTGAAACGAAGTTTATATACATGTGTGTATTGTAATTGGTTTCCGGTATACTTCTCAATGTAGATTGGTGCAGGTATATGACATCAGTGTATTCAATTCAATGTATTGCATATTACCAAACAAACTGCTGTCAACAAACCAATAAAAACAAACTACACCATAAACAACAACACAATTAATAATAGCAATATTGATGTACAGGTCAGGTGTAAGCCTGACGTTGGTGGTGGTTTTGGCCAGACAAAATGTATGTGTGATGATTTTCATGAATTTGTATTTATTTAGCATATTGTCGACGTTTTCTTTCTTGCCGTCATTCAGCCATCCATTCATTTGTTTAATAATAGAGGAGTACAAATAATGGACAATTAATAGTTTTCTATTCAGTCTGTACACCTTTATCGATAGCCATTTTACAACTGTCGGACGTCATTCAAAGGTAGTGTATTACGCCTCTCTGGCCCATATTTATAAAGGCGTTTTAACGGTAAAACATGTTTTAAGTTGATAAAACAGTGTTCTAAGAAGTTTTCATATTTACAAACCTGTTTTAAATTTAAAACAGTTATACTAAAACACGTTTTTACATCCATATTTATAAACGCGTGTTCACGGTAAAACATGTTTTAACATGCACTAAAACACGTTTTACTTAAAACAACGATAGGGCATGTCTAACTCAAACATGTGACGAGACTCAGTCAATACTATCTTTTTGACATGAAAGATGGATGCGTTACGACAACTACACCATCTTCAAGATATTAACTATGACCGTGCACTGCGTCGAGAGCGTGTATTTAGAGATCGAGGGAATCCATTTGACAGTTTGTCCGACGAGAATTTTAGAATGCGGTTTCGTCTTCACAAAAATACAGTTCGTCTTCTAACTGACATGGTGAGGCAAGATATAGAACAACCGACACGCAGAAATCATGGCATACCTTGTGAACTTCAAGTCCTAATTACATTGAGGTTTTACGCAACAGGTGGGTTTCAGCTTGCCATGCCGGACGTTCATGGACTTTCTCAGCCGACTGTTTGTAATGTCCTGAGACGAGTAACTAATTCTATTGCCAGGTTAAGGCATTGCTATATATCGTTTCCCAATAACAGGGAATTGGACAATGTTAAAGCCAGTTTTTCCAACATTGCTGGCTTTCCGGATAATTGGACAAGGCGAAAACGGACACAGATTCATCAACAGAAAAGGCTGGTCTTCAATCAATGTCCAAGCAATAAGTGACCCAAACCATAAATTTATCAACATTGTGGCTCATTGGCACGGATCAGTACACGATAGTCGAATATTTGACAATAGCTTAATAAAGCAGAGGTTTGAAAATGGGTTCTTGATAGGTGATTCGGGACACCCATGCTTGCCTTACCTAATGACACCTCTCCTCAATCCAAGGGATGCTGCCGACAATAGGTATAACCGAGCTCTCTGTTCTACAAGAAATGTTGTGGAATGTATGTTTGGAATTTGGAAACGCAGATTTCCCTGTCTAAGTTACACGCTTCGATTCTTACAAACATCTCTAGCAGTGATTGTAGCAACTGCTGTATTTCATAATATTGCAGTTAATGAAAGCGAACCAAATTTTGATGACGACATTGAGAATCAACTACCACTTCAGATCAATAGATTACAAAACGGACGTGGAAATGCTGTCAGAAATACTCTTATTCAGCAGTATTTTGTGTAAGATATTAAATACATTTATGGATTAAATCACAAAACATAACAAACTAATTATCAAGTGTATTTCTTACACATAAGCAAACAAATTCAAATAAACTGTTTTATATCATGGCATGTGTGTGTAAGTTATCCTATATGGTATTTAAGACTGACATATTCAATTTCAATAAAGAAAAGAGTTTTAAATTAACTAATTGGTGTTTATTTTCCATTGGATGTACATTGTATGACATGGGACGGGTGGTATTCAACTGTCAGTATGAGGAGTAGTGTCATTTGAAGATGAACATTTTCGTTTCCAATATTGCTTTTTCAGTAGACGTATTTCCTTCTTAAGTTTTAAATTTTCAATTTTTGCCTCGTGTTCCTTTTTTGCAAATTCCAGTATCTTCAGTTCTGGTGTGGTTTTCTGTTGCTTCTGTTTACCATAGGATTGTTTCGTTTCGGTCTGTTGATACAAAAAACAAATTTCATGACAATAGAAAGAAAGAAAAAGTGTTTTATTTAACGACACACTCAACACATTTTATTTAACATAATATTGGCGTCACACATAATTATGGTATAGGATCACAAAGATCTAGAGAAGGAAACCCGCTGTCGCCACACGATATGTTACTCTTTTCAATAGGCAACAAGGGATCTTTTATATGCACTTTTCCACAGACAGAACAGTACATACCACTGCCTTTGTTGTACCAGTCGTGGTGTACTGGTTGGAATGGGAAACAAGCCCAATGTTAGAGATTCGTCGAGGAGGATCGATCCTGCGACCTCAGTACCTCAAGCGAGCGCTGTACCAATCAATGTGGTTTGCATTACTAAGAACTAAATGCTAAATGTGGACAGAAAGCAAAACCATGTACAATGTATCGAAATTAGATTTTAATTAGCATTATATCTCACGCTACATTTTGGTACTTCATACAAACCTTACTAATGTAGTAGTGAAATAAATTTGGCATACACGCTTTCTCATCAAAATAAAATAGAGATTATTTTTTATTTCTCCTAAACACATTTAAATCATATGATTATTTAGATGTTATGCAATAAATAATAAATAATCAACCTGCTCTTTCTGTAGCGTTGTAGTTTCAGTGATGTCACTTGGTTGTTTAGTCTAGTCATATGGAGATGGGCCACGGTTTTTATTCTCGGAGGGATGTTCATCCGCATCCATATGAGTTGTGGAGGTTTCCAAATCGGAGGCATCTTCTTCACTGGGTCTTGAAAGCTGACTGGTCTCCGCTAGAGATGTTGCGTCATCGTCAAAATGGTTAATTAGCGGCATCATATCATCATGTATTGTTTCGCAAATATCCTTTGAAATGCCTGATGGAGAAACCGGTATTTCTCCGTCACCTGTTTTGTTCATTTGACGTTTATGTTTTGCATGGTCTTTTTTGGCCTGGCATTCCGCTCGTCGCCACCAGTCTCGTACCTGCGTTATTGTTTTTGTCGTATGTTCAGGGAATTGTTCGCGATAGTCCCTTGGCACATCCTCCCATGCTGCCTTTTTCTTTTTATTAAAATTAACGTCATTCCCTTTATCTTCAATGATATGGGCTCTCTGCTTAATAGATGGAACTAAAAATGCCTTTTCGGCATTTGTAAAATTACTTGTTCTCTTTTTATCTGCCATATTGCTTATGGTCTAAGGTACTAATAATATAACCGTGTGATTGTGAAAGCTAACTATAGTATAACATAGAAATGTTCTGTTCGTGCAATCCACTTTACCTAGTATTGTTTGACAGGCTACATGCAATGCGTCCTTCTTCAATACTTGTAATGCTATCTATATTAGAAACAACAGGTTTTATGTTTCACGACTTCACGTTTTAAGACGGTGTTGTTGAAAGGGAAGAGTGAGTGGTGTGTACATGATTGTAGTGGAGGGGTGTGTGGTCATAGACAATCGTTAAGGGGTGCAAGGCAAATGAAATAAATTTAAAACGGCCACAAATTGTTCAGTAAAATATTAGTAGATATCATTGGTTCTTCATGTTATAAAATCATGTTTGAAGCCATCAAGGAATAAAACCCCACAAGCACACACAAACATTGGATATGCAGCGCTCCTTTGTAAATACACATCGTTCCTACAGGACTGCAGCACATGCGCAACAATGCTAAACAACATGTTACAATTTAAAACAGGACATTAAAACAGCGTTTTAACTGAAACAGTGTTTTATCTTAAAACGGTTTTTATAATATGGATTTAAAACGTGTTTTAGGTTAGAACATGTTTTATCTAATTTGCATTGTATTACGCCTGTCAGTGTTTATGAATGCACGTGAACTGCAACACACGTAGACACGTGTCCGTCTTTACAACTGTCGGACGTCATCCACAGGCATTGTATTACGCCTGTCAGTGTTTATGAATACACGTGAACTGCAACACATGTAGACACGTGTCTGTCTTTACAACTGTCGGACGTCATCCAAAGGTATTGTATTCCGCCTGTCAGTGTTTATGAATCCAGGTGAACTGCAAAAGACGTAGACACGTGTCCGTCTTTACAAATGTCGGACGTCATCCAAAGGCATTGCATTACGCCTGTCAGTGTTTATGAATACACGTGGACTGCAACACACGTAGACACGTGTCCGTCTTTACAACTGTTGGACGTCATCCAAAGGTATTGTATTCCGCCTGTCAGTGTTTATGAATTCAGGTGAACTGCAACACACGTAGACACGTGTCCGTCTTTACAAATGTCGGACGTCATCCAAAGGCATTGCATTACGCCTGTCAGTGTTTATGAATCCAGGTGAACTGCAAAAGACGTAGACACGTGTCCGTCTTAAGTAGCAGAACACATTTGCTATGATATGCACACTGGCCGTCAAAGTTTGTTTCTGTTTAGCGACATCACTAGAGGAATTGATTTATCAATCATCGGTTATTGGATGAAACACATCATTTTGACAGTTTTAGAGAGGAAACCCGCAACATATTTTTCCTATAAGTAGCAAGGGATATTTTCTGGGGCAAGCATTTCATAATTAAATACAAACTTTTGAATTAGGTCAAACACGAAGGTGGTAACTAGTGTGTGTGTGTGTGTGTGTGTGTGTGTGTGTGTGTGTGTGTGTGTGCGTGCGTGTGTGTGTGTGTGTGGAATATCCCCAGCCCATTGCTATGAAGAAAGAACGTGTGTCTGCAACTCAACGCTCCAATCTAACCTATGTTGTTTTAACTGCATTTTAAACACGAATATTTCCCTAGACTACAAGTCTTTATAGCCAACCAGTGTATTATGTCAGGTATATCAAAGGCCGTGATATGTGATGTCATGTACACACAACTCTTGCTAATCTAAAGAA
>JAECMU010048686.1:0-12347 GCA_016106625.1 Dracogyra subfuscus | reverse complement strand
AGTGCCCTGTGTATTGTAGTAATACAGTTGATAATTTCCACTAGCCCTCACAGAAGCTTTGGCTAGTGCTCTGTGTATCATAGTAATACAGTTGATAATTTCCACTAGCCCTCACAGAAGCTTTGGCTAGTGCTCTGTGTATCATAGTAATACAGTTGATAATTTCCACTAGCCCTCACAGACACTTTGGCCAGTGCCCTGTGTATTATAGTAATACAGTTGATTATTTCCACTAACCCTCACGGAAGCTTTAGCCAGTTCCCTGTGTATTATAGCACAGGTCAAAATTTCAGGACTCAAGCTGTCAGTAGCCAAATTAGTAATTGGGTAATGTTTACGAAAAATGGCAAATGAAATTTGCAAGTGGTTAAAATTTTGGCTGTACCAATTTCAATCTTCTCATAATAATATAAAATTTTGTTTGGATTACTGGTGAATGTAAAAAAAAGAAGCGTTTTGGCCCCTTCCAATCTTGGAACATCCCTTACAATGTGTTTTTTGTTATTGTCATTCAACCAGTTACTAAAAATACCACACTGGTTTGTTTCTTCAGGCTGTTTCTTCCCACCTCAACTGTTTATATCTGTCCATGATAGGTGGCGGGATATAGTCCAGTGGTAAAGTGTTTGGTCGGTTGGTCTGAGATCGATCCCCATCGGTGAGCTATTTCTCATTCCAGCCAGTGCACCACAACTGGTATATGGGCTACTCTTTTCAGTTAGCAGCAAGGATTGTTTTATATGCACCATCCTACAGGCAGGATAGCACATACCACAGCGTTTGATGTACCAGTTGTGGTGCACTAACTTGGAACAAGAAATAGCCCAATGTGTTCACTGATGGGGATCGATCCCACAGCAACTGTGCATCGAATGCTGTACCACTGGGCTACATCCCGCCTTCATAGACCAACCTTGAATACAACCAGGGTAGTACATACCATGACTTTTGATGTACCAGTCATGGTGCACTGGCTGGACCGAGAAATAGCCTATTGGGCCCACTGACAGGGATTGATCCCAGGGGCGGGATGTAGCTCAGTGGTACAGTGCTCGCTCGATGTGCGGTCGGTCTAGGATCGATCCACGTCGGTGGGCCCATTGAGCTATCTCTCGTCACAGCCAGTGCACCACGACTGGTATATCAAAGGCCGTGGTATGTGCTATCCTGTCTGTGGGATGGTGCATATAAAATATTTTTTTTGGTTAATCGGAAAGAGTAGTCCATGAAATGGCGAAAGCGGGTTTCCTCTCTCAGTATCTGTAGGGTCCTTAACCATATGTCTGACGCCATATAACCATAAATAAAATGTGTTGAGTGCATCATTAAATAAAACATTTCTTTCTTTCTGTATCGATCCCAAACGGACCTTGCATCAAATGAGCACTTTGCCACTAGGCTACATCTCCCCCAATGAAGGCAGTATGTCCTATTATAAGTCAGTGGATGTGAGCATTAAAAATAGAACATTAATTCAGCTTTCACAGTCCAGTTGCCACATTTGAAACAGTTTATAATTACCACGATTACCAAACTGACTGACCTCATTAACACTGGGCCAGCTTGCCATATACAACAACAACTGAATCGGTTTATTGATTGTGGGTCATGTGTGACCTCATAGTTTCTTGGGGACATTCCTTTGTAATTGGCGTAATTTCACTCAATTATGCCACATGGTGCCTCAGCAGCTGGGAACCCAGTAAATACATTATAATGTGAAGCATAATTGCAGTATACAATTCAAAACATTTAACAATGTATGTAGATTGCACTATTGTGATGCCTTAATTATACAGTGGAACCGCTCAAAACTGGACCCTCTGTAAACAGAAATCCCCTCAAAACTAGACCCTCTGTAAACAGGAATCCCCTCAAAACTGGACCGTCTGTAAACCAGAAATCCCCTCAAAACCGAACCCTTTGTAAACCAGAAATCCCCTGAAAACTGGACCCTCTGTAAACAGGAATCCCCTCAAAACTGGACCCTCTGTAAACCAGAAATCCCCTCAAAACTGGACCCTCTGTAAACAGGAATCCCCTCAAAACGGGACTCTCTGTTAACCAGAAATCCCTTCAAAACTGGACCCTCTGTAAACAGAAATCCCCTTAAAACCGGACCTTCTGTAAACAGGAATTCCCTCAAAACCAGACCCTCTGTAAACAGGAATCCCCTCAAAACCGGACCCTCTGTAAACAGGAATCTCCTCAAAACTGGACCCTCTGTAAACAGGAATTCCCTCAAAACCAGACCCTCTGTAAACAGGAATCCCCTCAAAACTGGACCCTCTGTTAACCAGAAATCCCCTCAAAATCGGACCCTCTGTAAACTGGAAATCCCCTCAAAACTGGACCCAAAACTCAAAACCAGAACTGGTTATTTGATGTCAGACATATGGTTAAGGACCACACAGATTTTTAGAGGAAACAAGCTACTCTTTCTGATTAGCAGCAAGGGATATTTTATTTGTTCTTCCTACAGACAGGATAGCACAAACCAGGCCTTTGTTAAACCAGTTATAGATCACTGGTCGGTGCAAGTGGTTTACATCTACCCACTGAGCCTTGTGGAGCACTCATTCAGGGTTTGGTGTCGGTATCTGGATTAAAAATCCCATGCCTCGACTAGGATCTGAACCCAGTACCTACCAGCCTGTAGACAGATGGCTTAACCCTCAGGACCAAGTAATATGTCCAGGTTTGAGAGGTATACTTAGTAAATAATGTAAAGCATAATTTCAGTATGCAGTTCCTAACATGTACCTCTGTATAGAGTGTGTTCTTCTGGGATGCCATTTCATTCATTTCATTTTAATTTATTTTCGTGCTTTTATTATATACATAGCAGTGAAATATATAGAGGTTATTACCAGAGTGTTTTTCGGTATCGTCAATATCATATATTAGGAATAAAAATTGTATTATGCGAGCCTCTGGCAAGCATAATACATTATTTTTATTCCTAATATGTGATATTGACGATACCGAAATACACGAGGGTAATAATCTCTTTATCATATAATCTCAAGCTTTATATAATGTGTTTTTGTAAACTGTACAGGCAACTTTAATTCCAGTCAGCCATTACTAGATATTCAAATGACGTAAGAATATGTGGCGCGGTGTATTTTTGAATGGAAATGACATCAAACTCGAATGACATCATTTTGGATATCCTTAGATCAAAACAAATTAGGGCCTAACATTTTTTGTTTTCTGAACGCTGGACAGCTTTCAGTGTCAAATTGCCATTGAAATGTTTTTATTTAAGGACGGAAGAATATGTGGCGTGGTGTATTTTTGAATGGAAATGACGTCAAACTTTAATGACGTCATTTTGGATGTCCTTACATCAAAATAAAGTTATGCCTAACGTTTTTGTTCTCTGAATGCTGGCAATTTGACACTGAAATGTTTTTATTTGGTGACTATGAATGCATACACCAATCATGGAGTGTCACCCAAGTACGTTTGCTTAAATGTCAATAAACCTAGTGCCGAGACCTCGACTAATTTACATCTAATTTGCAAAGTTATCAAATTCTTAAAGTATGTGATCAAGAAAAATGTCACATACTTTGATTGCACTGAAAATGTAAGATACTATATGATAAATAGATCTATGGAAAACATAAAATTCATATCCAGTGAAAAGTCATATTTTCACTGTATTTTAGCTACAGTGGAAATATAGAAGTCATATTTACTTTTTTGTAAAAGTGCATGATTAAATTATCTCCCTTTGTCTCGGTTTCGTAGTGAATTGTTTTTGGTCAATGTTAGTGTTTTTAAGCTCTATCTCCCTCTTTAGGCAAGATGTAGCCTAATGCGGGTGTCACACAGTCACAATTTTGCTCCACGATCACCTGACGATGTGAAAAGTGAAAAAATCATGAGTCCCTCGTGAAAAATCATGAGTCCCTCGTGAAAGGTCTTGGAGCACTTGACAGGCTCTGATATAGGACTTAAGTGGTCTTCAGTGTGTCTTGAAGGATGTGAGAAGTCGGCAAACTCTCACCAACAGTTTGACCATGCTCAAAACAATCGTAAGAGTCAGCCGATCTACCTTTGTAGGGTAGCGGATGCCAATCCGTCGTCAACTGCTCTTAAATGGTCGTTACAGTCGGGAGTTGCTTGTTACATCATCTTAAAGTAGACTTAATGGTCCGACGTGGTTGTGAGCGATGGGAGTACACGGTTGTACCACGTGATCCACTCTTCTTGTGCACGAGCAGCTAGTGAGAGCAGCTCTGATTGATTGCCAGTCCCACTGATAGGTCGCCACCAGATCGCAAGTAGGACGCGAATGAACGTGAATTGCTCTGATATGGTACGTCAGTTGACCGTGTATAGCTCGTTTGTAGCTCGTGTATAGCTCGACAAACATGAGTTGGACCTCATTTAATTTTGTTTATTTTGGCGCCACATTTTCAATGTTCTCCCCACGATTTAATTTTTGTTTAGATCGTCAAGGTCGTGAGCTGATCGTGAGTTTAGGTCTTGGATGTGTGACACCGCCTTAATGATAAAGTGCTTGGTTGATGCACAGTCAGTCTGGAATCAGTCCCCTTTGATGAGCACATTGTCATTGAGCTATTTCTCGTTCCAGCCAGTGTTTAACAACTGGTGTAACAAAGGATGTGGCATACACTATTCTGTTTGTATGATGCTGCACCTAGAATAATCCTTGCTGCTAATTGGAAAGAGTAGTAGCCTATTGTGCACTGCAGCAGTGGTTTTTCTCCTGTGTTATTTGTGTGGTCCTTAACGATATGTCTGACGCCATATACCTGTAAATAATATCTATTGAATGTGTTGTTAAATAAAACCTACCTTCCTTTCTTCTTCTTAGATATTCATTTAGCTCAGTATTAAAGGGACATTCCTGAGTTTGCTGCATTCTAATCTGTTTTGCGTATCCGACTAATAAAATATTTTTACGATTAAACTTACATATTAAATATATTTTCTTGTTTAGAATATCAGCGTATGTATTTTCAATGTGTTTCTGGTCGTCTTAATATTTGTAAGAAGCCAAAACTGGATTTTGTCTTCAAATAATTTTGTATGTACGAAAAAACATAGTTTAGGAAATAAAATGAAATTTAACCCAGTACAAATATTAGAACGATCAGAAACATATTTAATATATAGCTACTAATATTTTAAGCAGAAAGATGAATTTGATATTTAATTACAATTGTTAAAAAGTCTCTGTTAAACATTGCAACAAACTCAGGAATATGCCTTTAAAGGGGCGGGATGTTGTCCAATGGTAAAGTGCTCGCTTGATGCGTGGTTGATTTAGGATTGATCCCCATCGGTGTGTCCATTGGGCTATTTTTCTTTCCAGCCAGTGCACCATAACTGGTATATCAAAGGATGTGGTATGTGCTGTCCTGTCTGTGAGATGGTGTATATAAAAGATCCCTTGCTACTAGTGGAAGAATATAGCAGGTTTTAACTCTAACACTACCAGGGTTGGGATTTAGTTCAGTTAGTTGAGAGTTCACCTGAGATGTTTTCTCATTCCATCCGATGCACCACAACTAATTAAAGGCCACCGTATGTGCTTTTCTGTCTGTGGGAAAGTGCATATAAAAGGTCCCTTGCTGCATTAGGACAACATTAAATATCACTAGCCATGGGAGTGGGTTTACCATAATCTAGAAGCCCTATAGTACTTCAAGCGAGCACTCAACCGACTGAGCTAAATCCCACCCCTGTCAGATTATGAAGTCAATGTCTTGTACAGATATCATGGAAGGCTTTGAGAATCCTGATTGAATAATTAATGCATGCTATACTTCTTGCCTTCTTTGTGGTTAGCTTCACTGCACACATACACGTGTATATTGATTTGCTTGTAGCATGTTATGGCTGATGATTACGATGATGACTCTGTTTTCTTGGCTATAATCATAAATGGTTCAAGCACACATTACTCTTATCCGGGATTCTTAGGTTTATATGAGAGAGGTAACCTGTAGCCATATCTTCTATTTCTGCATTCAAGCTTGATCATGCTTTAGATTTGGATCGGTTGTGGTGATAAAAACTGCTGTCTCTGTCAAGTCTTCTTTGGAACTCTGTAGCCATATCTACTATTAATTAGCAGCTTGGGATTTTTGTATATGCAAACAGGACAGCACCTACCTCTGATATACCAGTTATGAAAAACAATTAGATGTAACAATACCAGTAGAACATTGATATATTAATCATCGACTATTGAATGTCAAACGTTTAGTAATTCTGACATATGGTCTTTCTCACAAACAGGACAGCATATACCATATCTATTGAAATATATACCAGTTGTGGTGTACAGGTTGGGGTGGGTAAAACCCAAGAAGATATTGGGTCCACTAAGATGATTCAGTTCTACGATGCAAGCACCGCAGGCAAGCACTCTATGTAGTATACTCAACAAAGTTAATTCAGGGACAGCAGACATTTTGGTCATCCTCTGCTAATCATTCCAGCCAGTGCACCACAACTGGTGTAACAAAGGCTGTGGTATATGCTGTCCTGTCTGTGGGATGGTGCATATAAAAGATCCCTTGCTACTAATGGAAAAATGTAGCGGGTTTCCTCACTCAGACCAAGGGATGGATGTAGCCCAATGGTAAAGCATCTGCTTGACGCACAGTCGGTCTAGGATCAATCCCTGTCTGTGGCCCCATTGGGCTATTTCTCGTTCCAGCTAGTGCTCCACAACTGGTGTAAAAAAGGCCAAGGTATGTACTATCCTATCTGTGGGATGGTGCATATAAAAGATCCCTTGCTGCCATTCGAAAAGAGTAGTCCATGAAGTGGTGATAGCGGGTTTCCCCTCTTGATATCTGTATAGTCTTTAACCATATGTTCAGTGCCATAAATAAAATGTGTGGAGTGCATTGTTAAATGAAACATTTCCTTCCTTTCTTCTCCCTTTATTCCCATGAGGTCACTCATCCAAATGAGGGTGTGTGATGTAGCTCAATAGTAGAGCAGACCTGCCTCAGTGGTGTCAACAAGCTGGTAGGTACTGGGTTCGGATCCCAGTCGAGGCATGGGATTTTTAATCCAGATACCAACTCCAAACCGTGAGTGAGTGCTCCGCAAGGCTCAATCAATGGGTAGGTGTAAACCACTTGCACCGACCAGTGATCCATAACTGGTTCAACAAAGGCGATGGTTTGTGCTATCCTGCCTGTGGGAAGTGCAAATAAAAGATCCTTTGCTGTTAATCGATATAAGAGTAGTTCATAAAGTGGCGACAGCGGGTTTCCTCTCAAAATCAGTGTGGTCCTTAACCATATGTCTGATGCCATATAACTGTAAATAAAAATGTGTTGAGTACATCCTTAAATAAAACATTCCTTTCTTTCTTTCAATAGTAGAGCACTCACCTGACATGACGTGTTGCAGAATGGATCACCCTTAATGGACTTTCTTTTCTTCTTTTTTTTAGTCCTCTTCCATTATAATTATAAAACCAGTCTATTTTACTTAAGTTACATACTGGATTTTTTTCCGATTTGCAGACATATACAAGTATCAGTGGTTTTGCTTTTGCAAATTGAATTTTATTGGGAATGCATTAGGGGTGTCAATAAAATGGGAAATTTGTGCTGATAGAACCACTGAAAACAATAGGGTTATCCATATTCTAATTTCAACTGTTTTTCATTTATATTTCTGTATTAAACCATAACTGATTTTTCTAAGAATTGCCATTACAATGACATCATTCACAAATATAAATCAGTTTGTGAAAACACAAATATTCCTACACTCAACAAATAAGTATGAAGTATTTTTTAAATCCTGTAAAGAAAGAAAGAAAGAAAGAAAGAAAGAAAGAAATGTTTTATTTAACGATGCACTCAACACATTTTATTTACGGTTATATGGCGTCAGACATATGGTTAAGGACCACACAGATATTGAGAGAGGAAACCGGCTGTTGCCACTTCATGGGCTACTCTTTCCAATTAGCAGCAAGGGATCTTTTATATGCACCATCCCACAGACAGGATAGCACATACCATGGCCTTTGGTATACCGGTCGTGGTGCACTGACTGTGACGAGAAATTCTGTAAAGATTTAGTTTCATTGCTTTGGTCTAAACTGAATTACTTTTTGTCTAAATATTAACTAACAATAATAACACTCTTTGTTTTTTGTTGGGTGTTTTTTAACAATGCACTCAGCACATTTTATTTATGGTTATATGGTGTCAGACATAATGGTTAAGGATCACACAGATATTGAGAGAGGAAACCCGTTGTCGCCACATCATGGGATACTCTTTTTGATTAGCAGCAAGGTAATTTTATATGCACCATCCCATAGACATGATAGCACATACCATGGCCTTTGATGTACCAGTCATGATGCACTAGCTGGAGAGAGAGAGAAATAGCTCTTTGGGCCCACTGATGGGGATCGATCCCAAACCGATCGCGCATTGAGCGGGCACTTTAGCACTGGGCTACGTCTCGCCACTTATAGAACAATTAAGCATGAATAACAAATGACCTTGACATTGTCAAAGCACTGGTTTTTAAGACAACTGTCTTATGAATTTATTTATTGTTATTGAAAGTGTATGCCATAATAGTGCACAAGAATATTTGGTTAATATAGACTCCAGACTACTGGTAAGCAGTCCTTGCCATTTGAATTTACATCAGTTATAAGAAGAAAAAACCTTTTGTTTTATTTAACAATTAGAGCACATTGATTTATTAATCATTGGCTATTGGATTTCAAACATTTGGTAATTTTTCCATATAGTTTTAGAGAGGAAACCTACAGCATTTTTTCATTAGTAGCAAGGGATCTTTTATATGCATCATCCCACAGACAAGATAGTACACACCATATACAGTCATGCCAGTGTAAGATATTTCTGACAACTGAGTCTTTTTGGTGACTAAAAATAAATAAATATGCTTGTTTAAAATACCAATATAGGAATATACAATGCATTTGTAGTTATTTGGGGGTGGAACGTAAATCAGTTGTATAGTGCTCGCTCGATGTGCGGTCGGTCTGGGATCGATCCCCGTCAGTGGGCCCATTGGGCTATTTCTTGTCACAGCCAGTGCACCACGACTGGTATATCAAAGGCCGTGGTATGTGCTATCCTATCTGTAAGATGGTGCATATAAAAGATCCCTTGCTGCAAATCGGAAAGAGTAGCCCATGAAGTGGCGACAGCAGGTTTCCTCTCTCAATGTCTGTGTGGTCCTTAACCATATGTCTGATGCCATATAACCGTAAATAAAATGTGTTGAGTGCGTCATTAAATAAAACATTTCTTTCTTTCTTGTAGTTGTGTGGTACTGTTTGCAGGAGGCATTTTTACATTTTACTACATACATGTAATATATATATACAGAATTAATGGGAGGTAAATTAATTTTGGGCTGCTACAAACATTAGGACAATAATAAATTTATTTATACAGATACTGATACGGATAATCGGTTATACCGGTTATTAGCATAAATTTGACATGCACCTATGCTATGGGGCTATGCAATTAAGCAGATTTGACTGTATTATAAACAAAAAAATATATTTATTATGTCAAAAAGAAGAGTAAAATTTATGTACATGTTCATTAAACCTCTATATTTTACATTGATTGTTTTTACCATTAAGCCCATATATTTTACATTGATTGTTTATTAAACCCATATATTTTACATTGATTGTTTATTAAACCCATATATTTTACATTGATTGTTTATAGCTTGACACGATAAATCTGACACTGTGTGCTGTAGCCTCATTTCATCATATTTCACTTTTAACGTCTGCATATCATTTCACTATCGTATCTGCACTACAACATCACTTATACCACAATCAAAATCAATAGAAGCGTTCTTGTCATTGTGTAGTCGCTGTATGTGGGTTAGCATGAAGTATATATTATACATGTCATACATACCAACTGCACACATCATCCGCTGATGTATTGATGATGTCATTTATTGTGTTTTGAGGCTTGTAAATTTCCAATTAAATTCCTAGTTCACTGTTAGAAATAGAATCAGCATTCTCGTCACTGTATGTGGGATAACTTGAAGTATGTATTGTACATGTCGTATATACTGAACTAAATAAGAAACGTCCGCTAACTTTGCTTGAAAATAACTTGATGAAAACAAACTGGGGGAATAATTATTATATATGTGAGTGTTCCATGATGCATCATTTGGTGCAGAAATCATGGCCATAGGTTAACAGAAACTGGGAGAAATTTTTACCAAGTGAGGTAGGGGTTAAACAAAAACAATACCCCCTTAATAATGGGTATGACCACCTCTTGAATTGACCACTGCAGTGTTGATTTCTGCCTGTGGAATATTGTTCCATTCCTGAATGAGTGGTTGACGGAGTGTGTTGACATTAGTGAGTGGGTTGGGATGATGCCTCAATCATCTTGTCCGGCCTATCCCAGACATGCTCCATGGGGCAGGACTTTTAGCAATGAAATCAATGTTATTTGTCCTAAGAAAATTTACAGTGTCTCTAGCTGTATAAGAGGTTGCATTATCATGCTGAAAAATTGAGATGTTGGCGTTGTTATGGAACAGAGAAATGACGTGATGAGCGAGAATGTCATCGCGGTAATGTTGAGCATTTAAATTGCCATCATTGATGACTAGTGGTGAACGATAACCATGGGCAATGGCTGCCCAGACCATGACAGAACCCCCACCCTAAAACGATCTTGTTCAGGAACACAACAGTCAGCATAGCGTTCATTTCTCCTATGGTAGATGCACACCCTGCCATCACCACGTTGTAAAGAAAATCTGGATTCATCTGAAAAAAGAACGGTATTCCAACGAGTGTGTACATGTGCCCAGTTAAGATGATTTAGATGATGACGTTGCGTTAAAATGCATCCGACATAAGGACGTTGTGCATGTAAACCGTTCTCCCGCAGATGATTACGAACAGTTTTCCCACTGATTCGGTTATTTTGAAGCCCAGGTGTGTTAGCAGCAGTAGCAGTGGCAGTTTGGAATCGATTGCGCAAATGCGTATTCATGGCATAGCGGTCTTGACCATGTATTGTAACATGCGGATGTCCATGACATGGCAAGTCGTTGGTGCTTTGTCTCATTCAAAATCTTACACGAAGATTTCGTATTGCTCGAGTAGAACTCCAAACATGCCTTGCAAAGTCTTCTGTGGACAAGCCAGCATCAAGCATGCCAATCGCCCGTTCGGGTAAACTATTGGATATTCTTGGCATACTAAAAATGCTACAATGTAAAAAACTTTATTTGTTTTACAAATTTTAAAGCATTTTTGTTCACTTGACAACAGTGTCAGTAAGACAAGTAAAACAAATTAACTAAATACTACACGGGACATGTCGAACCATGCATGCACATGCAAATTGAATTTCACATTGTCAACGATTAACAGTGCAAAAATAATCAATAAAATTCATGAATCCTGATAGTACAGCTCAAGGCTAATACTACCTATATAATTTCATTACATAATGAATTCTTTAACACAACAAGTACTATATGTACAAATCAGAAATTTCTTTTTTTGTTCAGTATATATATCAACTGTGCACATCATTGGCTAATGTCTTGATGGTGTAATTTATTGTGTTTTGTGCTTGTAAATTGCCTATTAAAGGCATATTGTCACAGACCACTGACCTATTTAATGGTCTAATAAAGTGTTACCTGAACAAAAATAATTTGATTTGTCTGTATACTTTATTCAACCATCTTCATAACCACCATACTCCATTTATTAATGACATTTTGTAAAAATAAATGAATTATGACAATGGTCCATAATTCAAAAACTAAAATTGCCGAGAGAGATGACATGGATTTCATTCCATCACGGTTCAGTTAAGGTGATGCGATAGCTAGATTTAGTTTCCAACAATTAATGTAATTTTTATTTATTATCCATTTTTAGAGAAATAAGGTCCTTAAATCTGTGACAATATGTCTTTAAGTTTTAAGTACACTGTTCTAAAGTTCCAAGTGGACTGTCAAATGGAAGCCAACCTAGTTTTGCAGTTCATTCATTTATATACTTATTTCCGGGCATATATCTAATTTAGGTTCAAGCATGCTGTCCTGGGCACACACATCAGCTATCTGAGCTGTCTGTTTAGGACAGTGGGTTAGTTATTAGTTGTTAGTGATATAGTGAGAGAGAAGTCAGTGTAGTGGTCCTTAACCTACCCATTGAAGAAAGAAAGAAATGTTTTATTTAACGACGCACTCAACACATATTATTTACAGTTATATGGCGTCAGACATATGGTTAAGGACCACACAGATACTGGGAGAGGAAA
>JAECMU010048648.1:0-18708 GCA_016106625.1 Dracogyra subfuscus | reverse complement strand
GTAGTAAACTAGTCTGGAAGTGGCAGTCCTCTCTGAAGATGTCCTGTGCTAGATTTGATGTAGTAAACTAGTCTGGAAGTGGCAGTCCTCTGAAGATGTCCTGTGCTAGATTTGATTTAGTAAACTAGTCTGGAAGTGGCAGTCCTCTGAAGATGTCCTGTGCTAGATTTGATGTAGTAAACTAGTCTGGAAGTGGTAGTCTTCCTTGTAGCAGTGCAGACATAATTTATTGTCCAGAAAGAATCTCCTTTGGAGTGGCTGTCCTCCTATAGATGAGGATCAACACAAATATTCATGGAATCAACCACTATTTTGCCAAATGCCCGTGTATTGTGCAGAGATACATGTACCATCTTGATTGTGCATCATGGTTTTGTCATTCAGTTTATGTAAATTTCATTTCATTTCAACTTATTTCCATGCTTATGTCCAATTAAAGTTCAAGCATGCTGTCCTGGGCACACACTCCAGCTGTCTGTCCAGGACAGTGGTTAGTCGTTAGTGAGAGAAAAGAGGGTGTAGTTGTTAAAACTCACTCTGTGTGGAAGGCAGTACCAGGCTGTGAACCCAGTACCTACCAACTTATGTCTGATGGCTTAACCACAACACCACCTTTTATTTGAGAGGATTGTTCATTAGGACTTCAGCTGTAGATAGTACACCCCACTTTCCATTGAATGTAAATCCAAGTAATCATTTAACTAATGGCATCGTGATGCATCAGTCTTTCACTGGGGTGTATAGCCGAATAGTAGAGGAGTTTGGCAATATGTAGAGCCCCAATTTATGACTGATTGGGCTTGGATTGGTGTACCAGGAAATACCTGCTATGTTAGCAGTAATTGTATCCAATCAGTTTGTGTTTGTTACAGGTGATTACAGGTGAAACAATAATCCAACCACTGTGTGCTGGCACTGGCACTGTTTTTCTTTATTGCCTTTATTAACCATTAGCGTCTCAAGCTATTTCTGTCGTAAGCCATTTCCCGTTCCAGAGTTGTTAATCAGTCACATATGTTTAACAAGATTATTGATATACATAAGGGGAAAATCTTTTTAAGGCCTTGTAATATTTTCATATATTGATATATTGTACACACAGTATTGACAATGTGTCGAAAAATAACACTACAGTTAAAGGAATGCTTTCACATTCAGTCTTGTTATTACGTTAGATAGGCCAGACTCATTAACTTGAGTCCATGAAGTTCAATGGACGTTATTTCATGAAAATAGATATGTTGAAAATAAGGAATCAATAAATGTTGTGATGTCCACTGTTTGTCATATCCAGTAATCATATGGGAAGGGAATGGTATTTATTCATGCTTGCATTTTATCACACATCCTCTTTCCTTATTCAACATTTCCAATACTGAAGCTGAACATTTTAATGATAATTTAGCTAAGTATTATATGAATTATTTAAGAGTTTCACAATTCAAATGAAAGCTCACATTATATTACTACCTATACTGAAGATAAACATTTTAATGATAATTCAGCTAAAGATTATCTGCATTTAATAAGTGTTTCACAACTGAAATAAAAGCTCACAACATTAAAATGAATGCCAATATACATACAGTTAAACACAAGTCTAGCAGGATAACTAGATTCAAGCTACAATTATGGATGACCCTTATTCATTTATATTTCCCAAATGTTATTTCTAGTAACTGCAATATCTTGCGTTTGTATATTCTTTAACCCGGCCTATTATTCATCTGCTATTAGGACCGGTCTCGGCAAAGTTGTAGTTAGGCCATCGGTCTACAGGCAGGTAGGTACTTGGTTAGGATCCCAGTCAAGGCATTTTTATGGTCTGCAGGATAAAGATAATAACTATTTAATAATGTCGGATATTCGTATCTGTTTTATCCTGTTCAGGCCGAATGATAAATTCCACTCAGCAGTCTCACAGAATTTCCCATTCTTACCTTCACAGGATAAAGCAGATATCTGACATCATTAATTAGTTATTCTGTGTTCTGTGATCATTTTTTTTTTTTCAATATTGTTTAACGTGCACATTCAGAGCAAGCTGTTATAGCTGTGATCATGTTGACTGCCTCTTCCTGTGGTGTCTGGTACATTGCAGCATAATTTAATATCAAATGGTAATAGTGAAAACATGACAAACAAATAATCATCATAACTGATGAACTTAAGTCTTGTCCAATGTATGCCACTCACATCAATTTCGAAAGTAATACCTGTAGATGAAATATCTAAGTTCACAATCTTAGGAAATGTAAACATTATACCAATAATATGCCCAAAATAATATTTGTATACAACACTGTGACATGATTACAATTTAATCAAAGACAAATGCAGATTTATTTTTTTATTCCATAAGGTAAAACATTAATTTGTTTACTGTAAATGACAAATTATGTGTATAATTCATAAAACAGTGTATAATTAATAAAACATTATCATCATTTTTCAAACAGTTTGACTATAGCAGTCTATTTTAGATGAGATGCTGAAAACTGCGAAACAGTTGGCACCTATTGAAAATTATCTGTGTGATAAATTGAACCAGTGACTTATTGACACATTAACCACTTTCAAATGCCAGTCCTATTGTGTGGCTGAACCCAGCTCTACAAATGTAACAGTGTACTTGCAAACATGCCACCATTGTCAGCTGTGTGAGATTTCCAATTAGAACTAAATAAACAGTAAGATTGAATTGCACTGGTCCTAATGAAGACAATATAAATTATTATTTTTTACTGGCTATCACACTTCAGGGCTCTGGGTGGTATGGTATTGATTTTACCTCGTCTGTATGGGAAGGAAATGTGAAAATTCTGACAAGAGAAAACAGGAACTTGACACATTGGTAAATTGCAGTGTCAGCCAGTGTGTGCTTCATTTCTAGCAACAAGGTTAATTTGTGTCTTTAATTGTCTTGCAATAATTCATATCTATTTGCTTTGTTTTGTGCAATCAATACCTGCGTCTGGAAAGTATAATGGTATTCATGGAACCATGTTTTGCTCTATCTAGCTGTGAATCTCAACAAATCCTCTTCATTTTCTTGTCACATTACAAGTAAACTTTTGTGACTGAGGTTTTAACAAATATAGTTTGTGGGTTTTTTTAAAGTTGTACATGTCTATTGGAGAATGTTTGAATGGGAGGGATGGAGGGCAGTTTTGTTAAATAATGTGGTAAGCAGTTATACTAAGAGCAAACATATTATAAGCCATTCTTTGACAGGTTGTATTATGGTATGGCATTGTCCTTTTGTCCATACATCTGTCCGTACATGTGTGTGTGCATCTATCCAACCATATACCTTTCATTTCCACAGCAAATCAATTCATTTAGGATTATCAAACCTTGTTGAACTTGGAAATATGACAATTCTAGCACATGAAGGACAAAATCATCAGATTTAGTTAATATTGAAATATTGGTTTGAGATGCTCAGCCCTTTCCTTTTCATCATATTGGCCTAGAGCAATATTTAGTGTATCAGGGCATTTCCCCAGTCAGCTTTCCTCCAGTGAATTGTGAAGGACTGGAATGTACAGGAAGGAACTGACAGTGTGGGGGGGTTTAACTGGGAAGGAGGGATTACCAGTGGATAATACTCTAGAACCAATATTTAGATCAGTGGATTGTTTCCAGTTCCACATGGTGTCCTGTGGCTGGTATTTATCAAAAGTCATTATTAAATAAATAACTTCTGCGGTGGGAATGTAATTCTTCTTTCACAGTTGTTAAACAATATCAGCCTTTCGTTACAAATGCAGACAGATTGATATGCATGCACTATACAAAATAAACACAGTGGCTTGAAGACCATTGGTTGCACCATCAAATGTTCAAATCATTTGGCCAACTTTGGACAAGTATGTCACACTTTACAGTTTGACAGCTCTAATTAGCCATTACACATTAATGCAAATTATACAAGAAAGTCAATGATTTAGTTGTTTATATTTTAGAATGCAATAAATTAGACATATATACAATTTCTCTTTACACTGTATACATGTATTACAAAACATATATTACACAGTGTCAATACAGTGAAGCAAAATAACTAGTTGAACATGCTTGAATTTTGCCAAGTTTGTTGTCTTTATGTACAGACAATCGTGTTGCCTTGCCCAACCATTGTACCTAGTACCTATCTTTATCATCAAATTATGCAAGAAACAGTTTATTCAAAACATCAGTAGATAACAAAAGAGCATTCTTGAAAAATTCTGCAGTTTTGTTTTGAATTCAACCAAAAAAGTTTCTACTCTAGTTAATACTGTAAACTGACTGGAGTGTGTTCTGTATTGTGATTGGTTAATTACGTTCTTTTTCCAGGATCACATAGACAATAACATCCGGAAAGCTAATGATGTCATTAGAAAGTGACGTCATTAGCAATAGGAACAGTTTACAATGGACATAACGCCTTCGGTCAAAAATGACATTTGCAGGATCAAATAGACAATAACACCCCCTAATCTAAAACCTCCATATGGTTATCTCCTAAGTAAAAGATTATTTTGTCGAATATAATCATTTCTCTGTTGATATATTATTAGACAGACAGGAATTAACTTTGGAAATAAAACAGTTTGTAAACAATTTTACATTAGATTTGTGACTGCAAAGTTATTATAATTGATGAAGATTATATCAATACACGTTGTAGTCTATGTCAGGCCCACTTTTTTCGGCTCTTTATATTTCGGGACTTTAAAATGTTTTATAATACTAATACAGAAACCTGACAATAAAAATTAGTCTCCTCCCCCTTTTATTTTGTTGAAGAAATACATTTTTAATAATTGTTTAAATGTTCCAGTTGTTTATAGGTTTACATACACATGTGAATGTATAAAGTGGTTTACGTACTGTATGTTGTGAATAAAATAGTACAGGAGTGTTGCATTTATCATTGTTTTGTTTTCCTAGACATTTGAACTAAACATAGAGAGATCCTATTACCATTGAAGCATTGTATTAGCATATGGATGGAAATGATGACTATAAAACTAAATAATGAAGGTGGTATTGTATGACTCAATGATACGAGATATATAACAGCGTGCAGATTACATCTGTATTCTAGTACATCTGAATGATTGGAGTTGTTATAGAAACCTAATACTGATGAGTTTATATGTTGTGCTTTATTGCAGATTTTATAAAATATTTATAATTTATTTACAATGTTATTTCATAAAATATTTAATATAATTGATCTGTGATGAATCAGTACTAATTAATCGGACACATAAATTAACTGCCTGGACTGAGATAAGCAACAAATTATCTTTAATATCCACTAAAATACACAACAGTCTTTGATATAATATGTGTGAAGCTTAATTGGTTTCACGGCAGAGATGAAAGATTCCAGGTTAAGTTTTTTCCCTCAGAATTCCACATTTTAGCACCAGCCAAAATGATTCATTCCCTTATTCTTCGATAAAATGTTCACAGTAACACATACCCTAATTTCTAAACCCCACTCCTGCAGTTTCTTTACTTTTGATCCACTATAATGTTCATCCCCGAGATTTCAATGTTACCTCTACTGACATAAACCCATCATTCATGTTAGCTGTCAGACCTCATACAGAATTATGGATGCTTGTCAGTACTGAAGTGCATATACATAACTGATAATTGGCTTGTTTCAGCCTGGGTGTGTAAATACGACAGAAGTTGATATAAAAAAGGCATGCCGAATAAACAGACACTCCAAGATGACAAGGGTAAGTAGAACATATTAAAGTCACAGACCCTAGTTTAAACTCGTAAAAATGGACGCTGAGTTTAGTTATTAAAGCCACAGACCCTAGTTTATACTCGTAAAAATGGACACTGAGTTTAGTTATTAAAGCCACAGACCCTAGTTTCAACTCGGTAAAAATGGACACTGAGGTTAGTTATTAAAGTCACAGCCCCTAGTTTAAACTCGTAAAAATGGACACTGAGTTTAGTTATTAAAGTCACAGACCCTAGTTTAAACTCGTAAAAATGGACACTGAGTTTAGTTATTAAAGTCACAGACCCCAGTTTCAACTCGTAAAAATGGACATTGAGTTTAGTTAATTTATGAAGCTGTAACACATGAATAATTTTACAATAGAATGAAACAAGAGTCTGTGATGTTGAAATGGTCAAACACCCTTACAAACAGACTTAACCTCAATTCCATAACCATTACTTCACAGACACACATGCATTTTAAAAAATATGAAAGATTAATTTTGTGATATTAATAAGATTACGATGATTGGAAACATTTTGGATGTATGGAAATGAATAATCTAAACAGTGAAAAATAGGCCTTAGTGTTTATAAACTAGGATCTGTCAATTTAATCCTTTTTGATCATGCATAGTACTGTTAACCTATTAAACCAATAATTCATATAGTGTCAAGAATTGGTCAGTGTTAAACTTAGAATCTCAGTGTAATGTTAACCCAGTTTTATTTATAAACTTATTATTAACTTTAACTGTACTAGAGGTATTACGGTAACTGTTATGACTTCAGATTAAAAGCATACAATGCATAAATTAATATTTATTTTGGTATTGTGCATTTCAGCCCAATTATGCAGTTCCAGGTGGAAGGATAAGTCCAAGTGTATCTGAAGCTGACCTCCATAACCCCACAGATTCTATACGAAGGGAGGTAAGTAGGGAAAATGCACCAGTCACATTTGTAGTTGTCACTAGTCTCGGTGGTATCGTGGTTAAGCCATCAGACGTGGGTTAATAACTAACTCACTGTCCTGGACAGACAGTCCAGATAGCTGAGGTGTGTGCCCACGACAGTGTGCTTGAAACTTAATTGGATATAAACACAAAAATAAAGTTGAAATGAAATATATTTATCAAAGGATATGAGAAGAAAAAACACAAACATTTAACTGATTTTGTAGAATTGGATTCATCCTGGTAGGCTGTAAATAATAAAAAAAATATATATAAAAATCTTTACAAGGATTAGGATTATTGTGTGATTTATAGCAACCTCACACATGTGATAGAAATAAAAACTGAAAATTGAGTGGCATGTTTTCAGTGGAATTTAATATTTTCTTACACCCATTTGAGAGAAACACCCTGATCTTTATATCACATGATGCCATGATGATGATATTCAACATACGAAGGTTATCAGTTTAAAGACATGTTAGTCCTGTTCCAGAATTAACCTGGTGATGGGATGCATTTAAAAATATATATTTACAAGCCACAAAATAAAATTATATTTAAAGTAACCTATAGGTAAAAAAAACCCCAAAGTTAGCAGACACACCAGGCAAAAACAATTATTACTATTATATGTCTCTAAAATATTTATGACTATTTCATGATAGTATTTCATTTTTAAGACAGAAATCTTATTGTAAAACCTTGTTTTTTTAATTTATTAATTTCTCCGATTTTCAGATTGGTATTTTACGGAAAAAAGTAGAAAAGAGAAGAGTAAAAATTTCTAAAGTTTCAGAAAGGTTTGTATATTTTAAATAATCAATACCACAATGAGTATAGGTATTATTTAATTTAGTTCATTGTTCAGAACATACTTAAGAAGTTGTATTAATTTGATATCAGGTGGAGGTTAATTTTTTATTATCTCTGTTCTGTAGTGGCAGCAAATCTCAAGTGTGCAACAATCTCACTTAGGGACAGTAAAATCTTGATTTGCAGCACTACTGTTTAAGTTTGCAACAGTTTATTAATCTCAGTTAATAACAGTAAATGATCAATTAACACACATTATAAATTACAACACCAGATGCAGTGAGTAAACATGTGCTGTTTTTATTGTGTTTTCAGTTATATAGCTTATTACCAGCAATATGCAGAATATGATGCCTTTATGACGTGTCCAGACCCACCCAACCCCTGGATCTCAGATAACCTAGAATTCTGGGAAACTGATCGGGCAGTGTAAGTGTTAATTTCTTTATTTACAATAACAATGAGGTCAACCCACCACACCACCCCCAACCTCAATGGACTCATATTTTCCCCATACCAACTAGTGTTCATGATTGGTACATCAAATTCCTTGGTAGTACTGTCCTGTATATGGAAAAGTGCATATAAAATATCCCTTGCTGCTTTTACTGTAGGAGCAGCCTGAATGGCAACAGCAGGCTTCCTATCTACCTTGCAACAAACTAATATGTTAAACACCTTACAGGTAACCATAGTTTCAATGTGCTGAGTTGTCCTTAAATAGATATTCCTTTCTTTTCCTTCTCTTTCTGTTGTAAAAACTGTTATGTTGCATCAAGTTCCACTGGCCCAGGAGTATAGTGAATAAGCCATCAGACTTAAGGTTGGTTGGCACTGGGTTCATATCTTGGTACCAGCTTCCAGCCAGAGCTAGTTTTAACAACTTCTCTCTCATGGCTACTAGCAACCACTGTCCTGGATGTCCTGGATAGCTACGGTGTATGTCCAGAACTGCGTGCTTGAACTGTAATTGGATACAAGCACAAAAATATCTTGAAATTGCCCAATTCTGACTCTGAAATTGTAATCACAAGTACGAAGAAGCATCGTGGGGGAAATGTTTCATGTTTAGACGATTGTGATACACAAACAACCTAGGTAAACATCTGTCTCACAGACTAATTGATGTAAAGAGGTGGTCCAACAGTTTGATATTTTGTTAACATTTTGTCCAAGATAAATGTATTATCAAAGAAAACATTGATCTATTTGTAAAACTGCAGTCATTATGTATTTATTTATTTAGTACATTTAGCTTAAAGTATTTCCATGTATTCCAGATACCGGTATAAGTAAGGAACAAGCTAGTGAATAAAATACTGTTTAAACTAGATGTGGAGAAAAGTGACAGCATTGCAGTACATTGAAAGAGTTTTTTGTCTCAAATAGTAGATTTTAATTTAATAAATTTCATTTACCGGTATTAGGTTTCTTACAGATATATATGTGGTAAAAATAGCTCATTGATGCAGTAACATTTTTAGGACATAAAAGTCAATTATGTTGGAATAAAATCCCAGTTTAGCATCATGCTAAATTGTAGGTTTTCTTTTGCCACCATTTCGGTTCTGATGTAATATTTAAAGTGACGAGTCAGCAAAAAACAGCAAAAGGTACATGCATTTGGTAATGCACTTTAAAAAAGGCAAAACAAAAGACAAAAAATAATATAATTTTGCCACCATTTGAAAATCTGTTTTCTTGTTCTGACAACATTATACTGATGGCTTTTCATTTTGTTTCATTTTGATTTGACCAGTGGTCGAGATATCCCTCTTCGCCGGGTCAAGCGGTGGGCATTCTCTGTGGAGGAACTTCTTCAGGATCCTGCTGGCAGAGATCAGTTCAGCAAATTCCTAGACAAAGAATTTAGTGGAGAAAATTTAAAGTAAGTTAATTAATGATTCTGTAGCTAACATAGTATGAAACCTTTGGACAAAGATCAGAAAAATATATTTTTATTTTAAACAATATTTTACTGTTATTTTATTTAATTCTTCATAATTAAGTTTTAATTTCTAATGTTGCTCAAATAATAGCACTTGGTTAGTGTCACGTGGTTAAACTATGGACTCAGTTCCGTTTTACTTCTGGTATTAAACCTAAGAATCTGATATACTAGGTTGATGCAGTTTAAAAAATATTAATCAAATCAATGAAATGACATGTTATTTGAAGTCATGTTGTAAACATTTTAGGGTCTTAACATTGATCCAAACAATCAAATTTAACAGAATAGATCTAATTATTTAAAAACAATGTTATTGCTTGACAAAATGACCAACAATTTAACTAATCAAAAGACCACTGGCATATCCATACCATAATGAGAAGAATGTCTGTTTACATGCAAAGGTCATCTTGACACATGCTTGTAAAACATAAAAATCCAGACTTTTGCAGACTTTATTCAAAATGTGTGGCTGTTTTATAAATGTAGATGTTAGAAGTGTGGATCTAGCTATGATCAGAGTCGCTGTTCCAAACAAACTCCTTAGTGTTTGGTGATATTTACAGTATGCCCTACATGTACCCATCAAATTCAGTGAGGGTCCACCAACCAATACAAAATGTTTATTGAAGTAATCATGAGTATCAATACATATATTTTGGGATTACTCTTTGCAGATTTTGGTTAGCTTGCCAAGAGCTAAAAGGACTTCCAATGAGAGAGGTCAACAAGAAGGTGCATGAAATATTCACGTGAGTTCAGTTACCAGTCTTTGTTACATGCTGATTAGAAAACCATCATACACAGTGTGGCAATAAAACAAACTCTTGTAGTCAAAAACATAAGTTACAACTGTGTTTTCTTTATTCTTTTACATCAAAACAACAATAACATTAACATACATTGTTTTATGTCTGTATAAAATATAAGCCAAGGACCCACATGCAAAATCAAACCAAATGTGTACTTTCTTCCAATTTACCAAAAAATAAATAATATGACCCTAATATATTGGTATAAATGATTGACATGAGATTTATTAAAATTAAAAAAAGCAATTATTAATTGAATGATCCAGTTAGGAAAAGTTATGGCACTTTGGGTGTCATCTTGTGATGACAGATAGTCTCTAATATTTGGGACATTTGAAAACAAATCATCATCATCATCATCATCATCTTTGACATTTAACATATCCTAAGAATAAACTTTCAACAGTCAACCCAATTATATTATTACTTTAGCCATATAGTCTTGAGAAAATACAATTAGTAGTGTAAAAATATGTTCCTATAAAATGTACAACACTGAAACCAAATTAACATGGCCTTCACATTTTATAAACTCTTTGCATATATCATTATATCTTTATTGTTATTGAATTAATTTCTCAATGTTAAACTTTCAGTGAATTCCTGGCACCTGGTGCTAATAATCCTGTCAATGTCGACTGCCACGTCATGGAGCTGGTACGGCGGCGCATGGAGAATAATCCGACGAGGTTTTGTTTTGAAGAAGCTCAGGTAAGAGAACTAGTTCTATCTGATTACAATCTGGCCCAGTGCTTATAAACCTTAAAGTCTAAACTTTAATAAAGTCCTGACTTTAACACTGTGGCAACACCATTCAAATAGCATTACGTTAAATTCCAGACTTTTTATAAGCACGGGCCCTGGTAATAGTCAATGTTGCTCATTGCTATTTTAATATATTTTCTTGTTGATGATAACACTCATCTTTGATAAATATTTGTGTGTGTATGTTTGACACATGACCTACATGCACATGACACTCCTTGCTGATTAGAATAATTATTGTGAAGCACAATCCACAAACCTAACTGTCAAATTGTGCTAGTTTTGCAAAACATTATAGGTAATATGTATTAGATTTTTTATTAAAGAGTCCCCTACCGGTCTAAAGTAATTGAAGTACCTATTTCATGTTTTGGTAATGCCATAATGTAATAGAAATGACTGATGGTGAGTTGTTAGAAAAAATATTTATACCTTACATGTACAGCATTAGTATTCCTGGCATTCTGAAATTCATGTTATTTCAGACCTTACTTGTATTTAAAGGGATTAGTTCAACGAGGTATGGTAATATCTTAAATGGCTCCCTTCACTTTATTTCTTGACATGGTCTGTTATTTACTCATAATTCTCAACATTAAGCAAAATATAATGTAATGGCCAATATAGGAGGCCATTCAGAATTATCCTCATCGCATGAAAATGTTCATAAATGTGAATGTGCTCTCAGTAATAAAATTAAAGACATTTAGAATGTTATCTGTTATATAATATATCCATATTTCTATCTCAGTGTTATATATTTTTTCAATATATCCATATTTCTATCTCAGTGTTATATATTTTTTCAATATATCCATATTTCTATCTCAGTGTTATTATTTTTTCAATATATCCATATTTCTATCTCAGTGTTATATATGTTTTCAATATATCCATATTTCTATCTCAGTGTTATATATGTTTTCAATATATCCATATTTCTATCTCAGTGTTATATATATTTTTCAATATATCCATATTTCTATATCAGTGTTATATATTTTTTCAAAGGACCATATATTCAAGCTGATGAAGAGTGACAGTTACAGCCGGTATCTTCGCTCAGACATGTACAAAGAGTTTTTGAGTGGAACGCGGAAGAAAGTAAGACTTCTGCCAGTTATGTCAAGTAACTGGTCGGCAGGGTTCAAGCTCTGACTACATAGCACTGTAAATACCACTTTGCTTCCTTCTGTTCTCTTCCTTCTCATTCTGTTTGAAAGGTGGGAAAATGTTTGATTGTTTATCTGTGCAAAAAAATATAAACACAAGGGAGACAACTCTCTTTTAATTTGGACTAGTTTAACATGGTTGTCTTCCATTTCAAGGTTGAACCATGCCACTAATTTTGCATAAATTATTAATATATATTAATAATAATATTTATGTGAAGGCATTTGTGAACTTAAATTAAGATTTATAAAATAATGAATTTATATACTTAAAAAATGTATCAAAAGGCAATAGGCCTGTTTTATATGTTAAAAGGTGGAAGTTAAAAAAATAAATACCAAAAATATACATTTTGTTTGAGATTTACCTTCCTACCTATCGAAATCATGCACCACAGCATATGTTTTACAGCAAAGCTTCTCTTAAGTTGGTTATTTTTAAGTTTTTGCAACAATGTATTCATTCTGTATGCTAAATTTTTACTCAAATGCTATTTTTAAATGGAGTTTGAAAGGATTTGAATGTATTTGTAGTGCATGGTTGCTAAAGAAGTTTGAAATAATAAAAAATAAAATAAAATAATAAATCATTTAGTCAAATATTATTTTAAAAACACTATCTAACTTCTTTCATATTTTATTAACCTTTTTTCAGATGTACTTAAAAGTCATTGGATATTATTATTAATTTTTCTGTGTTTGTGGGTTTTTTAAAATAATAATAATAAACGCTGCTGTCTGTGAAATTTGCATGCATTTCTTTTTTACTAATAGATATTTTTCCAATTTTACTTTGGTTTATGCTAAAAAATATTTAGGTCAGTGTATAAATAAAGAACAATTTCATGCCATAATGATTGTCATAGGCCTACAGATATTACAAATTGCATTTATCTCTTAAAGTTTAGATTGGTTTTGGTTTGGAAATTTGAAAAACGAAATTGCATTGGCAACACATGATGATGGTTAATTTCTTTAGCAGCCAGTCTGTTACATAATATATATTATTTACATTAGAGTGATGTTAGAATGTAACTTACATTTGGTATTTAGCCTGAGCTTGTCCACCATTAAGGTTATTTAATAAAACCATAAGTTGGGCTTAACAGGAGTATTTTCATATATAATGTTAGTTACATTTATTATGATTTGAAGGTAGAAATTAACCCTAAATATTTTGATTGTTTAAATAGTTTATATATATTAATCAGTCCTTCACATTTGAAAATATCAGGAGCCTAATTCAGAAAGCTCTCTTAGGCTCTGCTAGACAATAAAGCATCCTCTTTGCAAGTCTTTTAGCATTGCACTGCGAGATCGCAAAGTTGTGAGAGTTTAGTGAATTAGGCCCCAGGGGAGTGACACAACCACTCACCTCATAAGCTCCAGCCAAGTGTTTTGAGTTGCAGAGAAAACAAATTCAATAAAGATGGTACATATTGAAAAATCACTGAATCTGTATAATGGGGTCAAAGCAGATTCTTTTCAAACAAACATTGCTGATAAACAAACATTTAGGTGGATGATAAAAAACACTCCTGAGATGAAATTAAAGTGTGCTTGGGCACAAACGCACAGTTGTGGGCTTCAGATATGAAGGACTGATTTATTAACAGAGGCATATAGTTCTGATTGATTTATTAACAGAGGCATATAGTTCTGATTGATTCAAGTGTTAACCTGTTGATATGTAAGCAGTGATGTATTCCAGGAAACACTCAATATTCTATAACATTTACAATCTTACAACAAAAATTTAAACTGAGGCATGCCCCTATACTCGGTAGAATATTCTTACATTTACAATCTTACACATTACTCATTTTTTGTAAACTGAGGCATGCCTCTGGACTCGGTAGCATATTTTTACATTTACAGTCTTACACATTACTCTTTTTTTTTAAACTGAGGCATGCCTCTGGACTCAGTAGCATATTCTTACATTTACAATCTTACACATTACTCATTTTTTGTAAACTGAGGCATGCCTCTGGACTCAGTAGCATATTCTTACAATGCTGCTTATTTCTTACACATCATCTTTGTGATCAGCTATGCCTCTGGTTAAATTTGTTATTTTAAAGTAGGCCTAGTCAAAATGTGGCTTGTAGAAATCACTATGCAACTTTATCATGTTTTCCATTCACAAAAAGACAATGCTTTTCAGACTGTTAACAAAATTTATGAACAAGGTCAGTTTCTACCATTTAACAAAAAACAACAACAGAAATACAAAAAAAAATACTGTGTGGTTCAAGTAACATTGCATATACTCCACTAAAACTAGATTTATGTATATTTGTGCTGATTATTTCATAATTTTATTTATTTTCAATGTTCTGAAATACAAGTCTTAAGTTACTATAACCACACATCTGTTTTGAAGAGTCCTTGCATAACATGTTCATATCATTCAAATGTACTTGGTTTTAGTTATATGCTTTTTTATGTTTGTTTCATTATGTAACTGTCCAAACCACCACTAGGCTTCATTAAGCTTTAAATGTTTGGTTTCTTGTAGCTAATCTGCTTATGTCCTGTTTGGTTCATTGCAGTAATAATTCAGTTGATTCATTGGTTGGTTCTTTCCACCATGTGTAACTGTTATACAGACAACTGTTTGTATACAGCATGCACGTTTTCAGAGAAAAGAAGAATAGTTTAAAGCTTGCTGAGATGAATGGTTTTGCATGTTTGTTGTTGTAGATCCAGTGTGTTGACTGGATCAACTTGTTCGACTGTCTTTTTCCTTTTATTCTTGTTTCTGATTCAAACTTTCCAGCCTTGAAGTAAATACATACATGTAGATTCATCACCACGTTGGGTTCCTTGTTTAACTGGGGAATCAGAAAATAAAAAGAAAGAAGAAGAAGAAATGTCAAGATTTAAGGGTCAAACTTAGAGACTACTACCTTCTATTATGAATTTTGCATCTGCCCATAATAATAGTATATTGATTTAGAATGGATTAAAACTTAGTGTATAAATATATATGAAAATTCAGCATTACCATAGAACCTCTGATAAGAATAAGTAAGTTTAAGTGAACAAGTATATATTTTTTAATGGTAAATATTTTATTCTACCGAACAAGACCTTAGAATCAGCCATAGTTCTCTGGCTAAAGATTAACGGTAAACAATATTTATATACAATATATTTACTTTTTAAAAAAGATAATAATAACAATAATATCTGTCAATATATGTACAAATTTATTTTATTAATTTTTCATTTTAATTACCATAGATATCATATATTATAAATAAATCTAAAAATTAAAATAATTCCTATTTTAAATACCGTACTTAAAGCAATATATGTGTTTTTGCTGTAAAACAGTAATACCTACTATCTTGTTATCATTTTTAATACATCACACACCAAAACGAGTCTCGTGATTAATGCTTTGTAGTAACAAACAAGAGTAGATTGTGTGATACAGACTGAACATGGCAGCCAACAATAATCACAGAAACAAATACTGAAATAAAATAATAATTTTGCGTGCTCGTACTTGGTGTGTTTACACTTTAGAATTCTGAAGATTAATTAAAGTTACTGTAAAAAGGCAGGAGGCCTCTAATCTGTGTGGACCCAATTGTTTTACTTTTGGCCACTAACCTGTGTTAAACAAGAGACTTTTATCAACTTTAAAACACTGGAATACTTGAGGCTACACCTGTTTTACACCTCTTTATTACACAATTATAAATAAATATGATGCAGACGTTTTTGAATTGATAGACACATGATGTTCACTTCAGAATGCAGTGTTTATCCATTATAGTTACACTTTAGAAACAGACTTTATTTTATCATAGTTACACTTTATAAGTCTAATAATTTAGTTCATTCTTCAGATGGATAAAATAAGTTGATTAATTGGATGTGATATCTTACATACAAATACATTGAGCTCAGCTGCAGGTGGACTTATGATCTGGTGAATGCTGAATTTTGTGTTTCACCTGAAAAGTTAATATTGGTTCTCAAGTGAATATTGGATTTTGACACATGTTTAACTCAACAGTGTGTAATTGTGTCATATACCTAGGTTTTTCCCAATCATATGTTGTTTAAAATCCATCACAAAATAGCAAGTGACTTAATAAAAGTGTAGCCTCAAGAATTCCATCATGCACAATAAAGATTCTACTTTCACCTAACCTAGCTCTTCCTTTTCTTCAGCTGACAAGATCAATTATTCCAAAGCTACCCAGCCTAAACATTGGAGGAACAACATCATGATACTGTTGAAGCACTGCTTTGTCTACATTTGCACAACCCTACCTCCACTCCCACTGAATGCGATTGGTTAATTTGCCCTGCTTGGTGGACCAATCTGATGCCTTCTCTCACAGCCTGCTCATTTGCTGCATCAAAGACTGGATCTAATTTGCACTAGTTACAAACAACACCTTTATGGGGAATACTGTTTAGTAGATGATTTGTCTTCAGCTTTGCATGAATCACCACGTGCTGCAGACTCACTCTTTCGTTGTAACTCCTTTCCCTTTCACTGCTCTTTTTGCCAACTAATTTTTCCTTGCTTTTCTGCTGTTTTCAGAGCAAAAAACGGCTAGAATTAAGAAAGGTGTAGGTAAATTCCCGAGACTAGTAGCTGGGAGTGGTGTTCTTATAAAGCAGTACTTGGAAGAACAAAATCCTTGGCATGTGATACGTGTTGTGTTGACCATTCGTGTTGTCGTGTGGCAACGCTGAAGTTTAGTGGTGGTTCCATCTTGCATTTCTCTCATCTCTGTTGGTGAGCTTGTTGCCTCATCATTTGTGAACCGTGCTTTCCTTTTAAGCGGACATCGCTGGACAAACTTCACTTTCATCTGATCGGCAAGGCACATGCACCTGAAAAGAGAGACTGGTCCGGGCATCAAGGATTTTGAAGATCCATGCAGTGCTAATATTGTGTGTGAGACATGAATCTGAGAAAAAGGAAAGTTCAATTGGTGAATTTTACCAGAGTGGTTGATAATAAATGACATCCGTGTTGTGCATCAAGAGAAAATGTAGTGATTATAAATGTGATATGGTGTGCAGGCATGTACGAACCAAAGTCTGTTTATGTGTAAATCACTGTATTTGGACCAAATGGGTAACTTTACAACCCACAACTGTGCAAGCAACACACAGGTCTTGTTCATTCTCTTGTACAGTCAGTCACTGGGGGTTCCTTTGTGTAAGACGACACAAATTGGCAACCTTCAGTTTAAATAAACATTGTGACATTTACAAAATTTGCTGATTCTGAGGAATTAAGTTTTAAATTAGAAGCCACAATTTTGGATGGTGAACAGAATATGGGGTCTTTAGAATGTCCTTACTATTCAGTACAAATATACTTCAAATACACTACCTGGATTCAGTGATTTGACACTTAAGCCAGCTTTAATGCACTAATTTATGCAAAATGGGCAATAATCGAAATTAATTTTTATTTTAAAATTTGTTGTTTATGGCTTAATGCTACAAAAATAAACAAATTAATAATTTGAACCTTAAATATCGGAAATAATTGCAAAATCATGGATCACCAAAGAGATATTAGCATAGGTAATCAAATTTGTGACTGAACAAATACATTATGTTCTAAAAATTGGTTTGTACATTATAAAAAAATAAATAGCATAGACAAAATATAGTGGTTTATATTCTGTGGGTATCACATATTGTGGTTTCTGTTTTAAGAACCAGTCAGTGTTATTTGCACTGGTTTCCCTCAGGATTCTGCTATAAATAGACATCGCCTTACATAAAGGACTCACCAGTCATTGATATGATCTCAATGATGCTTGTATCATGGACTATTTATCAAGCATAGATCAACAGTGTCATCGAGTCGTTATGTGATAATTAACTGTGTTTGTTCATCATGACAGAGTATATAACTGAAACAGAACTCTTGGCATTTAATAGCCATAGTCTGAATCAGACTAATTAGTTAAGTGCCAAACCAATATGTTAATTTCATTTCAGTACAATATGTCACTATAGGTTGTTATATTTCAGTTACTGCATTTGTCTTATATCTTTGTCTCAGTTTTGTTTTCTAGCATAATACATTGAGTTTATTTATGACCAAATTTCTTTTTGTTTTGTTATTATTTATTACATAATGAACAAATATATTTTGAACAGTATGACTCATTACATGTAGTTTATAGTGGCTATTTTTAGACAGTACTTGTTATTTTACTCCCAGTAATTTGTACAATTTTGGGAAAGGGTGGGTGGTGAGACTACTACCAGAAGACCAAGTGTATGAATGATAAAAAAGAACACATTTTAGGTAGATGTTATCCATGTACATGTATATCACATGATTTCCACATTTGAAAAGATGACTTACATAATATATTGTATGTTTTGGCATTAACTGTATTTTCAAGAAGATCATACGTCTGCTCAGCTTAGTATTTCTCACTTTCCAGATTGGTTATATCCCTTTGCTGTATATTATGCCATTACTTGTTATAACA
>JAECMU010048633.1:610-19734 GCA_016106625.1 Dracogyra subfuscus | reverse complement strand
AAGTAAAGAGGCTGTTTCTCAAATGACAAATACGAAATCGGAGAGGTTTGTTTGCACCTGAGGCCTGAGTAGAAGCTGTTGTTCCAATAAACAATCGACTGACCAGTTTTAACACATCAATAGACAGGTTGTGTCCAGGGAACAAATAAAATGCACCATCCAGTTTTAACATATAAATTGTACATGCAATGTCCAGGGAACAAATAAAATGCACCATCCATTTTATACATACTCATGTAAATTGTACAGGCAGTGTCCAGGGAACAAATAAAATGCACCGTCCAGTTTTCACATACCCATGTAAATTGTACAGGCAGTGTCCAGGGAACAAACAAAATGTACCGTCCAGTTTTCACATACTCATGTAAATTGTACAGGCAGTGTGTAGAAAATAAAATGAATGCAGTATCCAGTTTTCACATACTTTTACTCCTATAAATTGTGTATGTAGTAATGAGTGGAGTTCTTTGATGTCCATCAGCTGCTGGGTCTGGATTTACCCAGCAATTTATGTAATAGCTGAACCAATATCTGATTGGTATGGTTATAATACATATAAAAAAAGAAAGCTAGGACAACTCATTATTTCACCTGTCTTGGACAGAACTGTCTAACTCAGAGGTTGTGCCCATGATAGGCATGCTTGAACAATTCTGTGATGGAAGCATGCCAAACAGTACCCACTATTTCGGTAATCAGGGCTAAAGCTATTCAGAAGAACAGACAGACATTTACCCATTCCCTCCACCCCAATAATACAGAAAGTGCCCTTTTTGGTGTAGTTGGTGAAAAACCTTTATTAGAATGCCCCAATACAATTACTGTAGACAAAATTGGAAAAGCCACATATTTCAGGTATACTAGTACTTGCTACAAGTTCATTTTTGCTTGGTGATCAGTTCTGAACATAAGGTTCTCTGTTTATTTGGGTCAGGGATGTAATAATGTGAAAGCAAAAGCAAGACTTAATTTAATATTGGATGCTGTGCATGGTCATCTTTTTAAAATTTAAGTTAATTTGCTTTTCCGTGATGCATTTATAAATATATCTGACATATTATTACGGTATAAGGAGGCATATAAATATTACAGTTTAGGCCAATTTAAAAAGCATACAATATGTTTTTCAAAGTTGGCCCAGCATTACTATTATTATTATTATTATAAATGTTAAATAATTAATTTTATTCTGAGTCATTAATAGCAGTCAAGTTTCTATAAATGGTGATTGTTAGTGCCTGTTGAGTGTTATTTACACCACCGGTATTTTAGTTTGCATGCTGTGCAAACTGCACATTGCATGCTGGGAATGCATCTATTTACAAGTGAATTATTTAATTCAGAACTCCAAGACACCATAAGCTGCATGTGAGCTTATCCCCGGAAAACTGCACGTTTACGTCCATCTCATTTGTTTATATAATTTTTCTATGTGCACATTGCCTTAGCATCCTGCTGCAAATTGTTGTAAATCTTGAAACTAAATTTTGTGACAGAAGAAAAAAGTAGATTTTGGTCGTGGTTGCTAATTGAAGTGCTGCGATGAACGTCCAGATGCTCGGCCCCGCCTGTTGATTGTAAACGAGACCGTCTGCAATGTTAGGGTGTATTTGTTGTGTTTTCAGAGTTTACAAATTTCCTGCGACATTCCACAGTGTCTGTACATTTGCTTTGAGTCCACATGCATGGCTGTCATTCAGGAAGACTTAATTAACAAATTCAGACAACAAAGCCACAATGTGTGTCTTAGAGAGAGAATAGGATATACTGTGGGTTTTTTTACTACTCTTTTTTTTTGTGGAGGGTAAATTACTTCTTGGGGGAGGGTAAATTACTTCTTGGGGTGGGGGGGGTGTAAATTATTTTGGTTGGTAAAGAATTAAATAACAACGTAAACATTCAAACAATTTAGATCCATGAAAACTCTTCTCTTTTTTATTAAAACAAAAGTGATTTTAATTCCTTGCAGTCCGATAGTGTTTTAGGAGCAAAACTGTTCAAGAAATCTTGATGAGCATTGAACACATTTTAATCTTGAGCCTATTGTCTTTTGCTATGAGGGACTTGTTATTTTAAACATTTTTTTTGTTACATGAAAACAAATAGCCAGAATGACCAAATTCACTGTTTTCAGAGCACATCTCCAAAATTGTTTGAGATAATTTCACAAAATGTTGTACACTTTGTCTGAGAGAGGCTTTTGCTAGTTTTTTTGTTGTTGGCATGGACACAAACATAATGACCATATATTCACTGTTTCTGGAACACAACTTAAGAATTTAAAAAAATAACTTCTGGAAGCTTTGTATACAGATCAAACTAGTGAGTTGGTGTGCCTTCTCCATTGAGGGAGTTTTTCATTTTTGATATTATTTCTGTTACCATGGAAACAAATAGAGTAACCAAATTTATACTTTCTGGAGCACAACTTAAAACCATTCAAGTAACATGTAACTGCATGCAACATTATACACATTAGTCTAGTGGTGATAGACCATTTCATTTTTTTAAATTAGTATTTTTCTTTTTTAAATTTAGGTCAGTTAAGTTTAAACACAGTAAATTTCAAAAGTGTACATTTGTAGAAAGGTACTTAATTTCAGGTGATTTACAATGGGCCATAGATCATAACAAATGATTTCACATACAACACAATTCAGGTCAAAATCGTAGAAAAAGAATTTGAACAATGAATCGTGGTTGAATCATTAGAATTGAGTCTGTAATACTATTAAATGAATTCAGGTAAAATTGTATCATCATATTTGATAAATTAAAGGATCAATTTCACACCCTTAATGACCATCATTATACTAACACCATCTAGCAACATACTAACACCATCTAGCAACAACATTATGTTGTACTGGGTAACAATTTTGAAAAACAGCTCTAAATTCAGCCAACTAATGTTTGGGTAACTAATTGAAGGTTCCCACCTTGGCTATTTGGTCAAACCAGTCTAGAAGACTCTTCTTTTTCTGCTAGGTCTAGCTGAACTCGGCCCTGAATGCTGCCTGTCCATTAATTATCAACTTAGCCTATTGCTAGTTTTTATTCAAAGTGGCTACAACATTTAGTCTTTTGCTAATAACATTTTAACTTAAATTAACAGCATTTTATTACAGTTGCAAAGAAATACTCTTCATAACTCTTCATATATATATGAAACACTGGCTATACCAATAAACCATTCCTGTGGTAGTCTGGGGAAACCTGTCTGTGTATGATACATCAATCCAGTGTTGGAGTTAAAAACCTTAAAACACACTGGATGCAGGTTTGCTTCACCACTTGGCATCCACCAGATGCATACATGTGTAATACATGTGTAATGTTTGATGTGGACTCTTCACGAAACCAGTGTGGATCAAGAACACCGGAACAAGAAAATATTTTATTTCAACATTTTTGTTTGATCTGGCCGTGAAGACATCTTTGATTTCTTGGACAATCACACAGAATGTCACACCAGCAGAGCACAGAGCGGTTGGAAGTACAATATTCATATCCTAATTCACAATACAGCATACTGATATTTACAGTATTGGCTTGTCTCTGAAACGTCTAAACAACTGAGATGTGAAAAATATTAATATACCTGGGACACAGGGCCGCACCTAGCAGGTACATGGATGGACACAGAGAACATTTTGTTCAGTAATGCATTGTGATTTGCTACACAAGTTTCAGAGAGTGTGAAAACATTAAGCAGTAGTTGCTAATCAAACATTTTAATTTTAACATATTGTCTTAGAGAGGAATCCCGATACCTTATTCCATTAGTAACAAGGCAGCTTTTATATGCACCATCTGACAGACAGGATAGGACATACCACAGCCTTTGGTATACCAATATGAATCGATCCCAGAATGACCATGCATCAGGCAAATGCTTTACCATTGGGCTGTTTACCACCGTTTGTTTGTGTTAAAAAGTACCCTGTTTGTGTAGTCCAAGAAGATCTTTCATTAATATTTCCTGATTCTTTGTTTATGGCTGGCTGGTTATTTTGACTAGGTACAGCCATGGAACTGATTAATAACATAAAATTAATTTTAAAAAAAAAGAGGAAAAACCCATAATGTGTAACAAAACTCGGCTAGAACTGAGGTACAGAATACATAAGATGTGAGGATATTTGTAAAAGGCTATAAAATAACAACTAAATTGGTGTGAACGTGTATATGCATGTATATCTTACTGATAATTAAAACTGACAAGTTGAGTTATGTAGTGTTATGAATGCCAATGTTGAAATACCTTACAAATTTGCAATTTACAAAAATCACATATTCACCATTTCTCTGTTTTTATACTAAAGACTAGTAAAGTAGCTTATTTCTGGATATATCTAGTAATAGTAATATAAAACAGCATTTGAAGCAGATAATCTTTACCAATGAGAACACACTTTTGACAATGGTTTAACCAGCTTCAAGACTGTTTGTTGACATGAAGGTGTTGTGTTTAAACTCAATGAACCCTGTTATCTAGCTGCACTTGGACAATGTTGGTAAAACTCATGGAGTTCACATGTCCTGGTTGTTTGATTAAAAGTGATTAGGGATGTTTTTGTATGTTACAAACTTTATTTATTGTAAAAATGTTAAATAGCAATTTGCCGTAATTAATGTCTTAATTCATACCTGGAGAATTCAAATCTGGATTTATTTTACATATATGTGTACTGCTTTGAGTTCATGGCTCAAGTTACAGTTACAAGTATGAATTAGGTACATCTAGATAGCAAAGCTGTAGGGAAAGTTATTAGCATTTAAAGATCCCCCACCTAAAAGTCACATACTGTTGCAATTGAAACCCCCCAAAGGGAAGAAAGAAATACAAGTCTTTGCATTTAATCAACCTCCACTCCATAGCTAATTTAAATTTGGCAACATGCTTCCATTTCCAAATTCCTTAAATTTAACTTTAAAATAACTGCACAAATGGGTGAAAGTTCTTTTGAAAATGAGAGGGTTCACCTTGAACATCAATGAATTGGCATGGGTGGAATGACCCTATACTGTGGCATCTATTTCAGTCCCACCTAAAGTACCTGTACACAAATCTATATTTGGCATCTTTGCAAGCATGTAATTGCCATTGATTTATAGTCCACAGGTGTGACACACACAAAACATACACAAATATAGATCTACTATAAATGTGTAAGCGTTAATTATGTGTGACTTACATTACACTAACTGTATTTGATGTCATTTAAACATCCTGGTTCAATGAGTATCCATAGGTGTACGGGTTAGGGATCAACTGTCTACCACAAACCCCATCCCCACCCTCAGTGCTGGAACAAATCTTTATATTCAGGCAAAAATTATAGAGACATTCAGGCAAAATTAACTGGCATGAAAAACATTCACAGTGTAGTTCCAATTATTCTGCTCAGTATTATTTATAATCCATGTGAAAATGCTTAGTGATTCAGTGGGAACCCTACATACAGCTGTTTCGTAGTAATGCAAATGTCCCTTTACAACAATGGGAAATCTTATGCATTGGGTGTGTCTGTCTCCTTTTGAAGGGGGGGGGAAGGATAGGAAACAAAGTTAAATTATATCCTTTTCCAACCTTGAAGACAATTGTTTAAAAGTCAGGCCTGTAGCCAGGATTTTGAGGGTGTGTGTGTCATTTAGACTTATGGTGAGGAACGAAGTGCCTCACATGAGGGTGCAAAGTATTGACAAATATTGGGGGAAAACTCACAGGTTGGGGGTCGACTGCCCCCCTACCACCATTGGCTGAAAGTATGTGGACATTTCATTTGATTTCCCACTGTATTCACATATCACTGTCTAATTCTGGTAATACATGTATCAGAAACAATTTGTCAAAACGATAATATATAATTTAACAGTGAGAAAGTTGTACATTATAACATGAAAATTGTACACTTGCCTAATAACTCACTAAGGGTCAGTGTCCTTATGAACTGTACGTTTGTCCCGACTCATTCATTGTACTGTCTAAACTGGATTTATTGAAAGAGAATACTCTACATCATTTGAAAGAAAGAAAGAATGTTTTATTCAATGATGCACTCGACACATTTTATTTACGGTTATATAGCGTCAAACATATGGTTATGGACCATACAGATATTGAGAGAAGAAACCCACTGTTGCCATTTCATCAGCTACTCTTTTAAAATTAGCAGCAAAATAATTTTTGTATGTTTTATAGTGTTTTCCCTAGCTTGTTTTAGCATGGTGCAGCACCATGCCTCAGTAGTCTAACACCATTTTGCCTTAATCAGCACCATGCTGCCCTTAGATTAAACAAGCCTTTTTCAGTAATTAATTATAAAATTGCCTTTATAAAACACCCACAAATTTATTATTAATAAAATATTAATTTTATATCTTTTGCCATTCATTTATTAAAGCAAGCACATAAATTACATTAATGTTTATTTCAATTAACTTTGTGTATTTTTAATGAAAAACAATTGCCCTGAAAATGGTGAAAATGCCCTCAAAGTGTTTGGTCTACCATGCCTTTCCTAATTTCTAGGGAAATCACTACATTATCTCACAGACAAGGTAGTACATACCATGGCCTTTGATATACCAGTCGTGGTGCACTGGCTGAAACGAGAAATAGCTGAATAGGCCCACTGACAGAGATCAATCCCAAATCGAACCGTGCATCGAGCAAACGCTAGGCTAGGTCCTGCTCCTACATCAGTTGAAAGTACTGAACTGCTTGATTAAATCTTCTACATGTATTTTATCTATTCACTTGGGAATTAACAGAAATGAGTGTTTCTTTCATTCAAGTGTAAACCAAGAACAAAACACCAATGTGCAAACTGTATGACTCCATGTAGAGGGTCATATAAAAGTATGCACATAAATGTTTCAGTTCATACTTGCATGAACCAAATAATAATTGTGGTCAAATCTTATAATTAAATTTATGTCCATAGTTTTACAATACATGTCTGAATTTGTTTTGCTTTAAGTATGCCTGTAGTATTGTTTGTGTAAATGTGTAAGAATGCAAACATTAATTCACTATTAATTGAATCAGGTAATTGCCAAATGACATAATTTACAATGCCTTTTCTGATGGTTTTAGCTGTGCATTTTCACGTCTTGTTTAGTTATTTATTAATAAAGGTAATCACATCAATTAATTTTAAGTGCTGAATACACTGAATTTAATATCAGTAGATTATTTTATAATCATGAATTTTTTTTCTAAATTCAACCTATGAAACATTTATACTTCTAATGAATATTAAAGTATCTTCAGTATAAACTGGTCAATATTAGTTGACATGGAGGGATACAGTGTTCATTATGTTTGAGTTCCTGCAGTTCGACATGGCGAGGCGGCATGCAGTGGATATTGATCAACACATATTGACAGGCTTTGTCTTGCCAAACGTCGTAGTCCGCAGTGTGCCGACACAATGTAAACCCACCTTGTAATTGGGCTAATTGATTTGTAAGCAAGGTGATGCAGTCTTTATAGATCAACTTTTGAGGTCATAATAATAAAAATTCTGTACTTCAGATTACAAGGTTCTTTGTTATTTAATATAATTTTTAAAGAAATAACCTAATTAATCAATTAACATTTAATATCCACATTGTAAAATTCTAAAATAAAATAACTAAAATAAAAAAATTCATGTGTAGTTATGTCTGTTTGCCAAATCATTGTGATATCGTAAATTTAGTTCTAACAAAGTTGATAAAATAAGTGCCAAATCATCAGGTAATATTATGATTTCTATTTACTCAGTTGTGATTGTCATCTGGGGAAATAATTTAGATTTTAAAAAAATATTTATAATATTGACAGCAGTGAAACAAACTGATAATTGCTTCTGTAACTGAGTCTCTGTACAAATAAATAAAACACATATTTCCATGTGAAGACATCAAAGCACAGGAACTGCTCTCCATTTTAAAAATGTCTGACTTGGAATTAGGCTAAGAAATTTGCTATAATGTTTGGGGTGGGTTTTTTTTATTTAACACACTGAACACATTTTATTTGCAGTTATATGGTGTCAGATCGCACAGATATTGTGGGAGGAAACCCGCTGTTGCCACTTCATGGGCTACTCATTTCGATTAGCAGCAAGAGATCTTTTATATGCACCATCTCATAGGCATGATAGCATATATCACAGTCTTTGGTGTACCAGTCGCGGTGCACTAACTGAGGCGAGAAATAGCCCAATGAGCCCACTGACATGGGTTCAAGTGCTTTACCACAGGGCTATGTCTTGCCACAAATTTACTATTAAAAAAAAGACACCTTTTTTTATTTATAATTACAGTGAAATTGAAAAATATCTGAATAATTTGTTTTCTGTAATACACATCAAATACCAGTCAATGTAAAGTTAGCTGTTTTGTGAATTTATCCATGCTCTGTTCGTATGTAGACTGCTGAAGAATCTCTTACTTTAGTTAATATGATTGTATGTTTTGTTCCAGAGACCCGGTGAGACCTGCCTATCAGGCGGTGAACAGGATGGTGGATGACGACGTCACAGTGCGGCTCTTTAACTGGGATTTACTGGTGAAAAACATCAAGACGTACTACCTGGTGAGTACATATCTGTATATTCGGAAAAGTTCTCATAATAGGGTACCTGGAACATATTGATAACTGTTTCATGTGTCCCTGGTGCATATATTTCCCAATTGCTTTCCCTATAAAATCTAAATGTAGGGAAATATGCATTTCAGTCAATATGTATTTTTCTTAAACCAAAAGAGAAAAAGAACACAAGAAAATGTACATGGGCATGTATATCTTTAAAAGATTGTCCACATATTAATTCAAAAACAGCTAAAAAAAAGTAATCCCTAAGAGTCAGACTCCAAACACACACTCATGCATTAAAAAAACAAAAAAAACAACAAAAAAACACAACCCCCAAACAATATGATTTCTTTAAAGTAAAGTGTAATTCAATTTTTACTCAGGTGGTGTCGGGGTTGGGGCAAGGAGTTAACATATTTTCTGAATCTGCTGAAGTCTGTTCGTCTTGACATGGATTACGTATCTCGTAAGATATTCACTCTCAGTTGGTCATCCCTCCCTCACCTTGGTTGCTGTTCATGCATATTAAGTCTGTCTGAATCCTGTTACGGTGACAGTTAATACCTCGTGTGTCGTACAGCACATCCACAGGGCATTACACAGGCGAGATCCTTTGATCTTTCGGTATCAGCTTTCCAGGTGACTGCTTCCACTAAGAAGATAACGAATGTCCTTGCTGGTCCGGAGATTACTTGTCTCTGTCTCTGTAGTACTTGATTCTCATGCTTATATCCAATTAAGGTCCTGTGCACACACATCGGTATCTGGGCTGTTTGTTCAAAACAGGGGTTAATATTTAGTTGGTAGTTGTAGGTGAGAGAGAGAAGTTAATGTTGTAACTTTACACTTCTCAATTTGGCCATTAAAACATACTCTAGTTGGGAGAGAGTCAGTACTGGGATGCAGACCAGGGACAGGGTTTAGCTCAGTTGGTAATGTTGTTTCCTGAGGCTCAAAGGATCGAATCCCCTTGGTGGACCCATTATATGGTTGGTGTATCAAAGGCTGTGGTAAAGTTGATATAAAAGATACTTTGTTGCTATTGGGGAAAATATAGTGACTTTCTTCTGAAGACTATCAAAATTACCAAGTATCTGACATGCAGTAGCAGATAGTTGATATATTAACATGCTCTAGTGGTGTCGATAAACAAAATAACACTCAGTAGCTGTAGATTATGTTTGTTGTTGAGATGATGAACTGCTACTTGTCCATCTTACCAATGATTTGTAATTCATATCAAAGGCTGAAACGAGATTTAGCTAAGTTGGTTGAGTGCTCGCTTAGGTGTTTTTGTTGCAGAATAAAACCACCTCGGTGGATCCGTTCAACTAATTAGTGTTTTTTTTTGTTCCAACCAGTGCACCACAACTAAACAAATGTTGTAGTATATGCACTTTCCCACGATTCCTTACTGCTAATGTAAAAGTGTAGCAGGTTTCCTCTGATAACTATGTCTCAAAATTAACGACTGTTTTACATCCAATAGCTGATGATTAATTCATCAATGTGCTCTAGTGGTGTTGTTAAACAAAACAAACTTTAATTTTTCATATCAAAGGACATGTGGTATGGTATCTTGTTTGTTGAAAAATGGGTATAAAAATATGTGCATGTAATTGTAAAGGTTAATTGTGTCCTGAAAGTGGGTTTCTTCTTTCACACTCTAGATCATTCAATTACCACATTTGACACCATTTAGCTGTTGTGAAACAAACATTCCTTAACCAAGACACTGCCTGTAGTACATACACACCATATCAAAGTGTTTTTAACAGGCTATCAGTATACAGATGACTTCAAGGGAGGTTTATCAGTAAACACTGTCACAAATAAAGATATTAGATAAACTGTTAAACTAACAATGTACCATTTATAGTATAGACAAACTTGAAAAAAACAAGTAAGTGATTACAAAACAGAGAAACAAAAAACAATTTAAAAGTTCAATATGTATTGACAATTTATGTGTCTTAATTACACTTGCTAAAAAATCAACAGGCTTTAACGTATATGGTATATTTTTGTGAAATGTATATAATTGCCAAATTGGATCTGCCATAGTGAAAAAGATAAAAATAGATCAACTTAGTGACTGGGTATTCTGAACCAAAATCATGTTACACCTTGCACAAAATATTGATTTATTGATAGTGATCGTTAACCCACATACACCAGCACCTGTACGTGCACAATCAGTTTATGTCATTTGCCTGCCAACACCAAGTCTGAATGTCTGCTGATAACATGATCACATGGAACATACCGAGCTACCTGTACTTGTGGGTTTCTCGTTACTCGGCAGGTGACCAGTTGGTTGTTATAGGCCTAATGAAGAAATATGCATACCACCTGCTATTGTCAGTTTGCTGGCGGTTGATCAACTATATCAACATATTGTTATATCATTTTATTAGCATTTTCAGATCAGTATCTCATTTGTGTGTCTTGCTTAAACATAAAGGTGTTAATTGTTGTTCCTGTCAAGAATTTCCACTTTCAAAGCTTGAAACGGCCTGTGGCCGGGTTGCCATATGCGAGCAATGTTCCATTTTGGTGACTTAAATATAAAAAATAATGGTGTTAGTTGGCCAAATAATATTATTCTGTCAATCTTCTTTAGAGCTATTAATTATATTGCATATTTTTATTCTACATTAAGATCTTGTTCATGGTACGCTTAATATAATTTCCCAACATCCATTATTATTTTGGGGGGCCACATTTTTTGGCCAGTTTCGAGCCCTGACTATGATGGATACATGGGATGGCTGTTACAATTTCTGGCTTGGAATAAGATCAACTCTTCCAGTGTATTAGTGGTTGCTCAGATGTTTCCAGTAGCTTCAAATGATTTGTACATGCATGCATCTTTCATTGCATTTGACCTGAATTAGTGTTCTGTTAGAAATCACTTTTAATAGAAATTTGACTGGGTTCTGGCACTTAGAAGTAAACCATAAACCAATAATAAAACCAACAAAACCTGCTGGTTTGTCCCCAACCATGTGTATTTAGCCTATTAAGATATGTCCATGTTACTGCTGATTATACTTGGTTCTCTTACTGCCAGTGATGAAAGTTGTAGTTATGATATGTAGCATGCTTTTTTGTTGGTCATAAATATATGCAGGACATGGTCGAAGAAAAATTATAAATTATAGTAATTTTATATATTGTGCAGTACATTGGTGTGTGTGTGTGTGTGTGTGTTACTATTGATATATTTTTGTCTTATGTATGACTGAAATTATTTCTAAACCATTTGGGGGATTTATTTTAAGATTCTGCAGCAATTATACACTTCCAACTGAAAATCTGAGATATGTAGAATCACAGAATCTTGATAAATTTGCAGCCTGTATAAATATATACATGTATAAAATATCAACTACATAAGCTGGGATACATACTAAAATTTATAAAGAGACCCTGCTTGAAAATCTTGGACAAACCATTTTGTGGAACACTTTCTTTTCAGCAGCTACTTTGAAAAATATGGCACACCTCTGGTGCCATAAGCAAACAAATTCTACCTAACATTTCCTCTATTTATTGAATGATCAAATCATAATATTTCTTTTGTTTGGCTATTTTCTTTTTTACAGTGCTTTCCCACGTTAACAGTCAAAGAAATTGGCCAGGAGTTGTGAGTTAAATGTCACAAATTTTAAACACCGTGAAATTATGGTCGACTGATATTATAAAAATCTGCAGACCTCATCTGAGTGTCAATACTTGAGACAAAAGCCGAGTGCCAGTAAAGTGTGAAAAATGGCTGCCAACAATGGCCACTTGTGTGACAGGGCCCTTGAAGGCCTTGATTCTCTGTTTAAACAATTCCCTGCAGTCATATTGAGTTGTGCTGGCAGTATATATGTGACCCACATCAGAACCGTATTGATTAAGCCCGAGATAGCCTTTATGTTGCTGTTTTATGGTTTCTTTTATATCTTCAGCACTTGATTATTAAGTAATTTTATATTGGCAGCTTTAGATGATTAAGTAAGGTTTTATTGGCTGGCTGGAGTTTTTATCTTGACATAAGAGTTGAGGTTTAGTTCCTGTGTGTTGTTACTTCTACTGATATCTGTTGATGATGCTAAAGAAGTCGTTTGTAATGTTTATGACAAGCACTTGATGAGGTTAATTTGTGTGTTTAATACAATAAAGTCTGTTCTTGACATATGTATATAATTTATTTGCCTCTTTTGGATGATGAATTTTTGAAATAACACTCAGCAGGCTACTAACAGTGTTGACAAAAGAACACTTGATAATAAAGAAACTCATTATTTTGTACACTAGAGTATCATTGAATCGTCTTTGTCTAATAATAATGTAGAATTATGGCATGAGTGCTGGTAATAATGAAGTGTGGGCCTAGTTATCTGTTTTTGGAGATAAAATGGCAGTTTTATTGAATAGGTACTGATTTATTTTTATAACATCTTTATGTTTGAGGTGAAAATACCTTTCACAGGTTTCACATCTAAGGGAGTGTTCATAATTTTCAACATTTTCACAAGTGTACAAAGAGTACTCTTTTGACCAACACCCCACCCCCCTAAAAGTGTACATCCCCAGATGAAAAATGTTGATCGACATTTTTCATTTTCCAAAAACATGTACACTGGCCCCTTAACCCCCTCCCCCTCTGCCACGTACGGTTTGTATGCTCGTGAAAAGTTATGATAATTGTCCAAACAGTCACTTTCCATCACTGGTTTCAATTTAAAAAGGTTTGTGTTGCTGTTTAAAATACTTAACTTCACTTCGATGAAAATGAGTGGAGGGTGAAAGGGGGACCGCCTGCACTGTCAGATGCAAAGGAGCACATGCAGTCTGACCGTGATCGGTAACAGGCAGAGGGGTCGTTTGGTGTTATGGAATTTTTAGTCCTGAAGAATGAGTCCAAAAAGAAATGGTGCGCATTTATGAGAAGGAAATTAGACACATTTTTTGACGGTCTGCCAAAATAGTAAAGAAGTGAGCTAGGTATATAGTTTGGAATATAGTAAGCCAAGAGTAGCTTGTTAAGGGGACCTAAATTGCATTGAAATATCTACCAAGGTTGCCAGTAGGGCCCTTAAAAGGGCCTGAACTGTTCAACTCAGACATTTTTGAAATAGTGTTAGACTAATAACATGGTTCACTGTCTGCATGAACTGTTGGTATAAATAGCTAAAACTAAATGTCCTGTATAGCACATACTATAGTAACTAGAAAGGTTTCTGTGCTGTTCATTTGGAAATATTTCATGTTGATTACCGGTATAACATTCCAGCTCTCTACTTCTGTGTTTTCCACATAGTGAGATGGCAACATGAACACATAGTAAAGGGTGAATAATACCACATTCCTTCCATTCTTGTTACAAATGAATGGGCACAACTTACAAACCTACACAGCCGACAATCCTTTAAGATCATGTGCTTTGAGCAGTTCTTTGATAAAGCGTGAAATCCATTCTTTTTAATGCCGTCCTAGCTAGGGTTCTGAGCATGGTATTAGCTATTGAACATTTGGTGAATGGTATATGTGTATACATATATCTGCAGTGCAAAGAAATAAGATAGAATAAATAGACTGATTATTGACGAATAGTATTTTTTGTTGTTGGACGGGTGAAAACAGGTTTTTGGTAAAAAGACTGTTATCAAAGTAACCTGTTTGAGAACTAGCATATAAAAATATTGGATTTTTCCATTTTTAATGGATTTCGGTACAACTTAGATTTTTACGAAGTGAACTAAAGTTTATTTTTAATGCTGAATGCTAAAGTATTTTAAGCATTTTCCACGACAGACAAGACCTTGTTCATGCTTGCTTCATTTTTGTCCAAAGTGGCAGGGCAAACTCTGGCTGTCGCCAAATTTGTCAGTTGTGAATTTTAAAAACTGTAGGCAAATTTTATTTTAATTTGGCAAATAAAATTCATGTACTTATTTTTTGCAATTTTTGATGTTTAAAATAAGATGATTTAGCAAAATGTTCTGTTTATCCAGAGTTATCACTAAAGTGGTGAGTGTTTGTGCACTTGCCTTTCATCATTCTGCATTAGTATGTGTTGTTACTGTGGTTCTTATTTTCTAAATTAATCGAACTACTCTTACTGTAAAAATTTTGCCTGGAATTATTATCGGGAGAGCAGTGGACATTTTCAAATGGAGAAGCGTGATTGTATAGCGTCATCAGCATTTTAAAGGTCATTTCAGATTTTCTTTTTAAATCCCTGTTTTTACAGAAGGTACTGTATTACTACAAGTAAATTGTCCATAAGCTGAGAATAAGTTTGTTTTGTTTAGGATGTCAGACATTTGGTAATTCTGCCCAGTAGTCTTCGGAGGAAACATGCTACATTTGTCCATTAGCAGCAAGGGATCTTTTATTTAAATGCAGATTTATCTTTATAAAGGAAATGGTTTATTTAACAATGCAGTCAACACATTTTATTTATGGTTATATGGTGTCGGACATATATTAAGAGAGGAAACCTACTATCTCCACTTCATGGACTACTCTTTTCGATTAGCATCAAGGGATCTTTTATATGCACCATCCCACAGACATAATAGAACATACCACGGCCATTGATGTACCAGTCATGTTGCAAGAAATAGCCTAATGGTTCCGATTGACAGAGATCAATCCTAAACTGACCGTGCATCAAGTGAGTGCTTTACCACTGGGCTACATCCCACCGATGCATTGTAATGCAAGTGTAATATGATAAGCACATAAGATCGTATAGTTCTTGGAAATTTTGTGAACATAGTCTAGCCTTTTTCATCATCACCAAAGAAAGATAATATCCTTGTTGATTGTGATTAAGTGTTGATTAAGTACCGAGGACGTTCCTACATGTATATTGACTGTTGAGTGCCATCTCATTACGCTTGCACTGGGAGCGGTGTCGTGATCCAAACTTGCTGTTTACCGTAGTTTGCTATTTACATACCTGCTTTCCTTCCTGTCCAGACCTGCATGTCCCCTACAGTACCTGGACGTGCACTCGACACCTGAGTTAACAGTGTAGTTCAGATAAGGTTATGTGTCCTCGGAACTGGCTACATTAAGTAGTATGTACATACCTGTATCATATCTGTTATTCAGGCTTCCACAAATTGCACCAACGATCATTTGTATGTCGGGTATGCATTGATTTACTGTTTGTGAGAAGTTCATTGAATGATCAGTCCTAGAAATGTGTCATTTTTTTCTCTCTTTTTCTTTTAGTCTAACTAAAATAGTTTAAATGCACCTGTTGGCATAATGACTGTTAGGTGGTTGCACAAGTTTTTAATTTGTACAGACCTTTTCACTTACCATGAGTTGATATTTGGCATGGTCATTTTATTTTTTAACATTTTTCAAAGAGAGTTTTATTTTAATAATTAATAAAGATTTAAAAAGTTAATGTTAATAATTATATAAATACAGTGAAGCTAGTACCAGATTTAATACTTTGTTATTAAAAAGGTTTGACAGTAAATGTAGGGCGGGGGTTGGGGGGGGGAGGGCTGTTAAATATTTCGTGTAATTTACATGTTTTCCAACAGGACATTTGCTAAACCACCAAGCAGAGATGTCTTTTTAACAGATTTTATCATTATCTTTTTTAAGGAGAGTAAATTACAAAAGAAATAGATATAATAATAAAAAGGCTACTATACAAAGACATGTTGCTGTTATGTAAGTATCAAACTTAAAATTGTTTTCATGCCCATCTTGATTTCTAAGTTTTACTTTGTAATAGTATCATTGTATGGAAATATTTTGTCATATTGGAAGAATGCCAAGTTATAAACAGTTTTTCTCGTGTTTATAATGGTTTATGAAAGGTCTTATAATCTGTTAGAAGCTTTGTCACTAGCAAGGATTACAGGCTTATCACTGGTAGGATGGTCTGACACTTTCACATCAATTATATATATATATATAATGATGAATTTATTACGGTCAAGATGGTTTAGAGCATTTCATAACAGATTTCTGTGAATAACAAAAGATTAAGAATTAAAGTACTAAGGTAAAGATTTACTGAAGTTTATGTTAAGGCTTGAGAAAACAAAGTAATTTTTTTATATTAAATTAGAGACAAAACTCTATAACCACTACCAAGATGACCAATTTTTTCCTTTGTTATAGTAATGTCCCAAGTACGGTTAAACCATACTCTCCCAGCCATATACCAGGTGTACCTCGATTCTCTGTGAAAAATAGAAGTTATTGGGTAGTTGACTTTGGGAAACTGCTATATGTTGACTTAAATATCAGGGGATGTTATTTAAAGGTACATACACCACATTCAGGTATGGGTGTTTACATGGCTCTTCGCAGTATTGTCCTTAGAATACACAATATTCTTAGTCTGGACTATGTCATTCATCATTTTAAAAAAGAATATATTAAATTTAATGACCTTTGTATTTCAAAAACAAAATTCTAGCTATAGTATACAATGTAAACTTAAGTTGATGGTCTGTTTGCTTTCTTTTGTGCGTTCCTCACTTGAGAATGTCACGCCATATAGACATTTCATAGGTATACACAATGTATATCTTTAAGCTGAAGGAGATTCTCTGTGGTCTTATGTGAAAGTCCAAAGAAAATAAAGTTGTGTGTTTAATATATGATTGATGTCTGGTCTTGTGTTAGAAATCAGCCCGGTCTAGTAACATGAAAACTGTCTTTCTCCCAGCAAAGCAAACACGGGATTCCAGTTCAAAGCACATAGATTTACAAGTTTGGAGAAAGTCCAGTAATGTCTTAACTTTTGCCTTGGTAAATGGAAATCATCCCAAGACAATTGTAAGTCAAACTGTGAGTAAATAGGTTGTGGTCCGGGTCAGTGCTGACAATGGCAACAAATCCATATTCACACTGGAAATAATTCATGATTACTTGTACTTTAACAAAACTTAATTTTATGTATTGCCATGTTCTGTGCTGATTTACACTGTAGCAAAACAAAATGTATTGCTATTGTTGTAATAAACTCTGTGTGATTATTTATATTCTAACTAAATATTATTTACTGTTGCACTGTATATAATAATTTTTTAATTGTAATGCTATTCTCCGTTTCATTGACTTACATTTTAATGTCAGTGACCATGATGGGTTTTTGTTTAGGTGCATACCTTTTCAGTTTCTTGTAAAATGCATTTAAAGCCACAACAAACACTAAGATAGCTTCAGATTAATTATTTAAGGAAGAAGTTATGAGTAATACCTGTATGTATTTTAACAATAAATACTGAAAAAGAAAGCAAAAATTCACTACCAAATATCTAGTGACAGTACCTTTAGCAAAAGTTAATTTTGTTGTCAAATTATTCATACACTACTTTTTAACTATATTACACATTTAGAGCAGTAAAATTAATTTTCTTAGTAAAACATGAAGTCATGTAAAATGTGTGCTGTACATGAATTGTAAATATCAGTGTCAGAAAACATAACTGGTTTGGACATGGTGGTCTTAAGAGATTGCTCTGTCAGTCCTGGCAATGTGAAAACACTGAGATACATAACAGGAATGATATATACATGGTATTTCACCTTGGATGCTGCCATCTTTTGGGATTAGCCCCAGATGCTATTTTCCTTGGGCACAGATCCAAGGAAGTTCAGAAGATCCTGTATTTAACAGATTAATATAATCAATTAATTTTATTTTTAAGTGGGGCCAGGAATGTAATTATACATGTCAGCTGGGTGTTTTTTGGTAAGATTTCCTGTATATAATTGGGCTCACCCTTTGTAATGCCAAATTAAACAGCTGCTAATTTTTATACAAATTTAGTTTAGTCTTTGTATAATTAGGAAGGAAGAAGGAAATGTTTTATTTAATAATGCACTCAACACATTTTATATACGGTTATATGGAGTCTGACTTATGGTTAAGGAACACACAGATATTGAGAGTAAACCAGCTGGGCTATTCTTTAAATTTCAAGGGATCTTTTATATGCACCATCCCATAGACAGGGTAGTACATACCACAGACTTTCATGTACCAGTTGTGGTGTACAGGCTGGAGTAAGACATAATGTAATGGGCCAACTGATGAGGATCGATCTCAAACCGACCAAACATCAAGTCGGGGAGCCAGAGCTGAAATGTTTAGGTTACTGAACCCTTATGCTATACTTTTTAAACCATTTTTTAAAAAGTTTATCATCTCAGGAGTTGTTAATTGATTGTCTGCCCTTCGAAATCAATTGCAACTTTTATAGAGAGCACATATTTCTTGGGCACCCTAGAATTTTCTAAAACTTGTTTTAAATTAACTACATTTTAATAAGTTTCAAGAAGATATGCTACAAATCTGAAAATTGGCTCAATTGGCATGTTAAGTGTACTTCGCAATACTGAAGGTGTTATTTGTTAAACAGTCGCATCCATGACCTAGAAACATTATGTGTCTTCCAGAGTTATTCATAGTAACAGTGCCAGTTAATGAATAACTTCCTACAGAGAAGCACAAGACTGACCAATCTGTTCCCTCCCCCCCCCCCCTATCCCC
>JAECMU010048605.1:264-11600 GCA_016106625.1 Dracogyra subfuscus | reverse complement strand
CTCCTCCCCCCCCCCCCACCACCACCACCACCACCACCACATACACACTGTTTAGCACTTCCTACGCCACTGGTTTGGTAATAAATACTAAATAGAAAAAGAAAGAAAGAAAAAAACATTCGTTATAGAACAAAATACCAATGAATAATAGCATCTTAATTTAGTTTTTTAATTTCAAGGCGAGGTCTAAAAAAGCCAATTGTGTTGCTAGGAAACATTGTTAGTCAAACGTGTGGTGACAATAAAAGAAGTAGAAATGCTGAATTGTGTATTAGGTCGAATTTTAGAGGTGGTCTTAGTAGGGTAACTAAACAATTGTTACAGTAAGGGGCACAAATACAGGAACAAAAGTATCAGTGGCCGATCCAGAAAATCCATTTAGGGGGTCTCCAGTGACATGAAGTGGAATGCCAATGGAACTTTGGGGGAGGTTTGGAGGGGATTATAAAAAAATGAAAATTAATTTATAATAAAATTATAACTGTTGCAAAATTTAGTGGTGGGTCAGCCCCCCCACCCCCCAAACTACCTCTGTTTATGTCATGTAATTGGTAAATGACACCTTTTAGATTCCTTTCTACATTATTTAGAATTACTCACTGATATTTGTATTAAAAGTGTCATAACTAAAATATCAGCACAGTATTGGCTATATCAGTTACTTTAGGGTGTGAGGACATAACCCCAACAAACCACCCTCCACCAGAAAAAATCCCTCAACCTGTTATGTCAAATGTGGACTGAATCTCAAGCAATTTCAAACTAAATTCATTACAAAACGAAGTAAAACCAGTTGTCACTGCACAGGTTATATTTACAAATTACATCTATTTAAACCTAATACAGGAAGAAACAGCAAGAAAATATTGCATGCTTGAAGTCATTAATTTCAATGTTGCGTGTTTGAAGTCATTAAGTACACAGATTGTTAGAGTTCATTGAATGTCTTGTGAGAATGGGCTCTTCTAATAATGGTGGCATCGCTTGTATAGATGTTGACAAACATGGTTTTGTAGTTTCTCAATCAACATTATTATCTTATCATGGGTCTTTAAGCATTTACATTATTTAGACTCCTAGGTCTACTCGTTAAATCTGTTTTTATCTGAAGTGAGTAATTTTAGTTTAGAAGTATTTACCGTACACCAATTTGTGATTATGATACACCAAAACATTCTAGGCAGTGCTGGGGTTTTGTCCACATTTAAACTAACAGGTCAGGGTGTTGTCTACTGAGACTATGTCCATTAGGGATTTTATCCTGGATTCCATTTTAGCCCTACTAATAAAATACTAATGGCTTACAAATGTTTTGGCAAACTAGTTGATAGATGGACTCACAACTTGCATATTAATTTAGGAAGATGGTTTTGCAACTCCTGAGAATGTTGTATTAGAATTTCATTAAAGGTGCATTATCAAAATTTGCATGTGTCATATTTGTGTTTATTACCTGGTAGTATATGGTTTAAAATATGATCTACGTTTATATCAATGTCTCACTAGAACATGAAGATGGACATGGCACCTCATTGTCCAATGATCGACCAATGATCATTGATATTGACATTGTCAAAAACTGTCATTAGGTTAAAAGGTAGAATAGTTATATTTGTTAAAACATGTACTACATATTTGTTAACAGAAAAAGGTAAATTGGTTTTATAAGGCTTGTTTCAATTCAAACTGTAAGAAAAATTACACATTTTGAATTGGGATTATTTTGTGTAATAGACAAATCAGGTGTAATTCACCTACCGGGTATACACAAATTCTTGTGCATTATTTCATGTGTTATGTTGGGAAGATGGGTTTTTTCAAAGATTTAAAAATCTATAATAGGTAATAAAAAGGATACTAAATTTACTGCCATTTCATATCAAGTTTATGTCCCTCGTGACATAAGTTTCAATATCACACATTAAAGCTCTTGACAGTTGACAATTATGTTATTCAAACATAATATGAAATAGAAACTCATTTAATATCCTATCAATTTTGACATTCATTTCTAATGAATAATTATATATTAATCAATCACAAAGATATACTTCAGTGTATAATGTTAACATTTTAAAACAAAATAAATAAATATTTTTGGCACAAACTCAACATTGTTTTCAAATATGATAAAGCCACTTTAATTTTGACAGTGTAATGGGAAGATAGTCTCACACCTGATACTAGTATTAAATTCCAAACTGAGAGATAGTTTCACAACTCGAATATTCATTTCAATAGTTAAAGCTGTAATTAATTTTACATCTCAGATATTAAGTCTGAGGTTATGGTAGGAAAGTAGTTTCAGACAGATAGGATGGGAGCAGACCCACTTGAAAAGAAACAAAGGAAATAGGCCTTTTCTAATATTAGAACAGGATGTAGTCCAGTAGTAAAGCACTCGCTTGATGCGAGGTCGATTTGGGATCGATCCCCGACAGTGGGCCCACTGGGCTATTTCTCGTTGTAGCCAGTGCACCATGACTGATATATCAAAGGCCATGGTATGTGTTATCCTGTGTGGGATGGTGCATATAAAAGACCCCATGCTGCTAATCAAAAAGAGTAGCCCATGAATTGGTGACAGCGGGTTTCCTCTCTCAATATCTGTGTGGTCCTTAAACATATGTCAGACACCATATAATCATAATTAAATGTGTTGAGTGTGTCATTAAATAAATTATTTCCATCCTTTATACTATGAGTATATTACTGTACCATTAATCTTCCATTTGTTTTATTGCATCCAGTTATGACAATCTACATTTTATATCTATGCAACTCAAATATCAGGATGGATCCAGGGGCTGTAAATAAACCTCCTTTTGCCAATGTGTCTTCTTCATTGCAGCTATAAACAAACACATATGAACAATCCCTGGTGGTTCCCATGAGATTTGTAAGGCTCAAAATTACTTCACAATAGTTTGGCGGGAAGTATAAACTGTATGTTTTTACTTTTGGAGATTTTTATCTCTTATTTTCTTGACAGTGTTGTGTGCCAACTTAATACTAGTTGAACAGAAGATCTCAAAGCTCAGATGCATATATTAACAGTTTGGCAGGAAGTATAAACTGCATGTTTTTAGTTGTTTGGATTTTATTTTTTATTTTATTTTTTTTGGGGTGTGTGTTGTTTTTTGGACAGTATTGTGTGTCAACTTAATACTAGTTGAACAGAAGATCTCAAAGCTCAGATGCATATATTAGTATTAACAGTTTGGCAGGAAGTATAAACTGTATGTTTTTAGTTGTTTGGATTTTATTTATTTTTTTACAATATTTGTGTGCCAACTTGACACCAGTTGAACAGAAGATCTCAAACTCAGATGCATATATTAACAGTTTGGTGGGAAGTATAAACTGAATGTTTTTGGTTTTGAGTATTTTGGGGTGTTTTCATTGTTTTTGACAGTGTTGCACGTTACAGCCTGCCAACTTGGTGTTAGTTAAAGAGAAGGTCATTGTAGCAGTGCAGGAGACTGACAAGGCAGGTCTGGTAGTTGGTGGTGGTTCGCACCACTTTAGTTCTGTCCGCCCGCTCAAAGTTTGACTTTACCATCTCGTAATACTCCCCGTCGCTCAGCGTAAATGACTTCAAACGGGGACATTTTAACCTGGAAATTAAACGTCAAGAAATAAACACATTAAAGATTAACAATAATAACACCTATATCTAATACCATAGGCCTGTGTATAATAATTTTATGCAACAGAACCAAAATATATTCTAAATATAAAGTTAATTTATCAAACATAGATTTGTTGTAATATTTAATGTTAAAAAAAAAAAAGTAGTCTACGCCATAGACTCTACGGTAAAAAAAGTCACTAAACAGATCTAAGTTTGGATTCTCTACATATCAAACAAATCTTTCACACAAACATTAACAAAGTAAATTCAGCATTGAATACAAGTTTCTACTAGAGCTGGGCTGTATTGAAATTTGAGGTTCAATATCGATATCGGTATTTTTTGGGTGATTTACCTTGATATCGGTACAGTATTTGGTATTGACACGATACTGATGTCAAGCGCTATTTTCAGTATATTCTGCTTTAAATACATGCCTGTGTTATGGCTCACCCGCTAATTTCATCAATACAGTTAAATTCCATACACAAGGCTTTTGTCTGATTTATACCAACCCATATTGTGTTCGCCAGATATATTATTAGGGCTTTCCGGGAAATATTTTTCAATACCGAAATTTCAGTATTTTGAAATTTGCTCAGTATGGTATATTGATATTGACATGATACTAATACCGAACGGTATATTTGGTATACTGCTCAGCTCTAGGCTTTACTAGTATAGGCAAATAGTCTTTATAAACTGGGTGCCTGCAAATGAGTAATTCTTTATTTGTTATTGTTTGTTCAGTGATTGTTTTAGGTGGTTATTTGGGGGTAAGTAGAGATAGAAGTTTCACTGCTATTAAAATATTAGAAATGAATTACAGTCGCAGACCCTACTTTCAATCCATGAAAATGGACACTAAGTTTAGTTAATCTACAAACCTACAACACACATTTAGATAAGGTCATAACAAGTATGTGATGTTTAAAATACTGTCTAAAATAACTGGAGCTTGTCTCTATAACCATTACATGGTTAGGCCATCGGTCAACAGGCTGGTAGGTACTGGGTTGGATCCCAGTCGAGTCATGGGATTTTTAATCCAGATACCGACTCCAAACCCTGAGTGAGTGCTCCGCAAGGCTCAGTGGGAAGGTGTAAACCACTTGCACCAACTAGTGATCCATAACTGGTTCAACAAAGGCCATGGTTTGTGCTATCCTGCCTGTGTGAACTGCAAATAAAAGATCCCTTGCTGTTAATCGACATAAGAGTAGCCCATGAAGTGGCGACAGCGGGTTTCCATTCAAAATCTGTGTGGTCCTTAACCATATGTCTGACACCATATAACTGTAAATAAAATGTGTTGAGTGCGTAGTTAAATAAAGCATTTCTTTCTTTCTTTCTATAACCATTACTTCTCAGATGAATGTACGTTTTTAGAATTACGCAAAATACTTTCCCATCAGTTATTGTATCAGAAACAATTTAAACACATTCTGGTGTCATATTTAGTTATACCCATCAGTTATTGTATCAGAAACAATTTAAACACATTCTGGTGTCATATTTAGTTATACCCATCAGTTATTGTATCAGAAATGATTTAAACACATTCTGATGTCATATTTAGTTGATCCCATCAGTTATTGTATCAGAAATGATTTAAACACATTCTGAGGTCATATTTAGTTATACCCATCAGTTATTGTATCAGAAACAATTTAAACACATTCTGATGTCATATTTAGTTATACCCATCAGTTATTGTATCAGAAATAATTTAAACACATTCTGGTGTCATATTTTTTTTTTTTTTTTTTTTTTTGTTTGTTTGTTTTAACACATTTTAATTACGGTTATATCGGCGTCGGACATATGGTTATGTCGAGAAAAAAAACCAGTGGTCAGCTGACGGGGATCGATCCTAGACCGACCGCGCATCAGGCGGGCACTCTACCACTGGTGTCATATTTAGTTGATCCCATCAGTTATTGTATCAGAAATAATTTAAACACATTCTGGTGTCATATTTAGTTGATCCCATCAGTTATTGTATCAGAAATAATTTAAACACATTCTGATGTCATATTTAGTTATACCCATCAGTTATTGTATCAGAAACAATTTAAACACATTCTGGTATCATATTTAGTTATACCCATCAGTTATTGTATCAGAAACAATTTAAACACATTCTGGTATCATATTTAGTTATACCCATCAGGTATTGTATCAGAAATAATTTAAACACATTCTGATGTCATATTTAGTTATTCTCATCAGTTATTGTATCAGAAACAATTTAAACACATTCTGATGTCATATTTAGTTATACCCATCAGTTATTGTATCAGAAACAATTTAAACACATTCTGATGTCATATTTAGTTATACCCATCAGTTATTGTATTAGAAACAATTTAAACACATTCTGATGTCATATTTAGTTGATCCCATCAGTTATTGTATCAGAAATAATTTAAACACATTCTGGTGTCATATTTAGTTGTTACCATCAGTTATTGTATCAGAAATAATTTAAAGACATTCTGGTGTCATATTTAGTTGATCTCATCAGTTATTGTATCAGAAATAATTTAAACACATTCTGGTGTCATATTTAGTTGATCCCATCAGTTATTGTATCAGAAATAATTTAAACACATTCTGATGTCATATTTAGTTATGCCCATCAGTTATTGTATCAGAAATAATTTAAACACATTCTGGTGTCATATTTAGTTGATCCCATCAGTTATTGTATCAGAAATAATTTAAACACATTCTGATGTCATATTTAGTTGATCCCATCAGTTATTGTATAAGAAATAATTTAAACACATTCTGATGTCATATTTAGTTGTTACCATCAGTTATTGTATCAGAAATAATTTAAACACATTCTGCTGTCATATTTAGTTGTTACCTACTAATAATACTTCAGTAATCTTTAACTACTTTCCTTTTTTTAGTCTTTAGTGGATCTTTTATTATTATTTTAGTACTGGGCTCGGTGGTGCAGTGGTTAAGTCATTGGCTGGTAGGTACAGGTTTTGCAGTCTGGTACCGGCTCCAACCCAGACCAAGTTCTTAAGGTCTCAATGGGAATATGTAAGGCCACTACACCCTCTTCTCTCTCACTAACAACTAACTAACTGTCCTGGACAGACAGCCCAGATTGCTGAGGTGTTTGCTCAGGACAGCATGCTTGAACCTTAATTGAATATATGCATGAAAATAAGTTAAAATTAAAATTATTTTAGTAACAAGTTAAAGATGTATAAGACTTACATTATTTAAAGAAAATCTCAACAATGAAAAGTTATATTTAATGCATTGAAAAGTGGTTGTAAAAGAGTCTACATTGTTATGTAGGTCTGGAGATTGGCCAACAGACATTAGCCTATATTAAGGCCTCTCTAAAAATTTCCTTTTGACTGATTGTTCAAAATTGTACCAAAATTCCTCAATCAAAATTGCGCACCTTTTCTCTTTAGCATATTAATTGCGACATTAAAAATTCCATAGCACCACCACCACCCACCCCAGCCTGCTACCGACATTGTCGGGCTGCTGGTGCTCCCTTGCACCTGCCAGTGCAGGCGGTCCCTCCTTTCCCACCTCCACCTTTCCTGTCCTGGATGGAGAAGCCGGCCGAGGCCAGCCCCTGTGCCCAGGACAAGTGTGCGTTACAACAGCTTGTTCTGAATGTGCACTTAAAACCCTATGACATGACATGACAATAAAAAAGAGTAGCCCATAAAGTGGCAACAGCAGGTTTCTTCTCTCAATATCTGTGTGGTCCTTTACCATATGTCCGATGTCATATAACCGTAAATAAAATGTGTTGAGTGTGTTGTTAAATAAAACATTTCCTGCCTTCCTTCATTATTTGGGGGTGGGACGTAGCTCAGTGGTACAGCGCTCTCTCGATGTGCGGTCGGTCTGGGATCGATCCCAGTCAGTGGGCCCATTGGGCTATTTCTCGTCACAGCCAGTGCTCCATGACTGGTATATCAAAGGTTGTGGTATGTGCTATCCTGTCTGTGGGATGGTGCATATAAAAGATCCCTTGCTGCTAATCAGAAAGAGTAGCCCATGAAGTGGCAACAGCGGGTTTCCTCTCTTAATATCTGTGTGGTCCTTAACCATATGTCTGACGCCATATAACCATAAATAAAATGTGCTGAGTGCGTCGTTAAATAAAACATTATTTCTTTTTCCTTCATTATTTATAAATACAATGTGTCTATAGAGACTGAGTGATGATAAGCTTATTGATTTTAAAATCTAAGTTTTTGTTTTTGTTAACAAAAGACACAAATTAATTAAAACTGTAGCTGTGTTCATATTTTGCATTAGTAAGTGATGTTTATGGGATGTGAAGGCGCCATTACCAGTGCAGTTTAACTGTGGACAATCACACAAACTAATAGTTACATATTGTTTTCCTTCTGACCAAATATTACTGCATGTAAATTCTATATAAATTTCATGTACAGTGTTTAGATAAGAGGTGAGATGTAGCCCAGTGGTAGAGCCTTCGCTTGATGTGCAGTCAGTCTGGGATCAATCCCCATCGATGGACCCATTGAGTTATTTCTCGTTCCAGTCAGTGTTCCACAACTGGTATAACAAAGACTGTGGTATGTACTATCCTGTCTGTGGGATGGTGCATATAAAAGATCCCTTGCAGCTAATCGAAAAGAGTAGCCCATAAAGTGGCAACAGCAGATTTCCTCTCTCAATATCTGTGGTCCTTAACTATGTGTCTGATGCCATATAACCGTAAATAAAATGTGTTGAGTGCATCGTTAAAATAAAAATAAAACATTTCCTTGTTTAGGTAAGTTTACACAGCATGAGTTACTACAACCAGGCAATATCTAAAGAATGAGGTCAGGGCAGGTCATAGGATTTAATGTACACATCCAGATCAAGTTGTTGTAGTGCACGCCTGTCATGGGAATAGGTGTTGGCTCTTGCCAGCTCCTCCATCTAGGACAGGAAAGGCTTGAGGCTGTGGGGGTGGGTGGGGGAGAAGATCACCTGCACTGGTATGTGCAAGGGAGCACATGTAGCCTGACCAGGATGAGGGGGCTAAAGCAGGGGCGGGGCAGACTTTTGTGTGTGAGTGTGTGGATTATAGCTGCTTTATCTGTGAAAGTATTTTGAAATAAGAGTCTGGCAACCACGAGCCGTACCACTATTTTTTACACTGAGCCACCCCTGTAAAGAAAGAGGTCAGGACATAGGTTTTAATGTGCACATTCAAAACAAGCTGTTGTAGTACACGCCTGTCATGGGTGCAGGTGTCCAACTTTCACCAGATCCTCTGACCAGGACAGGAATAAAGGATGAAGAGGCAGTTTATTACTCTACCTTTAAAATATACAAATTGACTAAATAGACTGAGTAACTTAGATTGTCTACTTCAAAGTAATAATTTGGATGATTTGTTTTTGTTTTATTTAACAACACCACTAGAGCACATTGATTAATCAATCATCAGCTATTTGATGTTAAACATTTGGTAATTCTGTCTCATAGTCTTCAGAGAAAACCAGCTACATCTTTCCTAATGCAGCAAGGGATCAGACACAGACAGGATAGCACATACCACAGCCTTTGATATACCTGTCATGGATGAAACATTTCTATTATATGAAAAGTATGTGAAAGCAATGTAGGACATTACTGACAGTGAAGGGGTTAATTTGCAGATACCTGAGATGATCGATGAACTTGCTGCTCTTGTCGCTGAACCGGATTGAGTCAGGATCCCACTGGATCTCCAGTCGCTCCAACTTGCAACAGTTTTGAGCAAACGTTTCTATGACTTGGTCCAGGTGGACACGACTCTGCATACGTAGAAACCAACCATTAGCTGTACCGAGTCCACAGATTCTGTAACACACACGTATAACATATATAATATATATAACAGAAACCAACCATTAGATGTATGGAGTCCACAGATTCTGTAACACACACATATAACATATATAATATATATAACAGAAACCAACCATTAGCTGTACGGAGTCCACAGATTCTGTAACACACATGTATAACATATATAATATATAACAGAAACCAACCATTAGCTGTACCGAGTCCACAGATTCTGTAACACACACATATATGTGCCGAGACAAATAGCGATTAACTAGACGAGGTTAATATTTTACATATTAAAAAACATGATTAGCGAATTCTATTTTTCCTATAACACTTCTAAAATAACATTTTAATTCAATTTTTAGTAAATCACAGTACTAAAGTCTCTGCCATCAGTAATTATGATGTCATCACGATGGGCACAAATTAGTTTGACATCACGTATTTGAAATAAATCTTTGAAAACGTTATGCTCAGGTACACAGTTCTTGTTGACTTGTAAACAAATGACCCATCCACAGCAACACTTTCTAGAAACCTTCCTTGTAAATGTACATACCATTATTAACCAGGTTAATACGCTAAATTATCACATGGGTTTATGACATGGATATCATGAGTAAGTTATAGGATAAAATATAATAGAAACCTCCGGTGGTGAGTATAGTAGGTGTCACGTGTGTCTGGTAACAATGCCAGAAGTAGTCACTGAACATTCTGAAGTGATCATATTAACCACACATATGCACATACATACATACATTCATACAGACACACATACATACAGATTATTACACAAGCAGAATAGTTATCTGAAATTTATGGTTATATGGCATCTGACATATGGTTAAGGACCACACATATATTGAGATAGGAAACCTGCTGTTGCCACTTCAAGGGCTACTCTTTTTGATTAGCAGCAAGGGATCTTTTATATGCATCATCCCACAGACAGGATCACACATGCCACGGCCTTTGATAGACTAGTCGTGATGTATTGGTTGGAACGAGAAATAGCCCAATGGGCCCACAGACAGGGATCATTCAAATTATTTAATTCTTCAAGTGAAAATGTGTTTGTGTGTGTGTGTGTGTTTGCATGTGTGCATGTGTGTGTGTGTGTATATGTGTGTACGTGTTTGCTTGTGTGCATGTGTGTGTGTGCATGTGCATGTGTGTATATGTGTGTGTGTAAGTGTGTTTGTGCATGTGCATCTGTGTGTGTGCGTGCATGTGTGTGTGCATATCTTCGTGTGAGTCTGTGTGTGTGTGTGTGCATCTGTGTGTGTGTGTGTGTGTGTGCACGTATACTGAACTTTAACTTATTTATTCATTTGAATATGCCAGCTATAAAAGTGTAATCATCCGCAGTGAATCAATACCTCACCTGTGTGAACTGTCAGTGATTATAATACAGCTGATCACGAAATGTGCACTTACCGGTACTCTCCAATTAATGCACTTGTCACAAAATCAAAACCATTTATTGATTTTTCCAGTACAGTTTGCTGATGTCAATCTACATTGATGTCTGTAACATAATGGTTTGGGCTTTGATGATCAATTATTCATTCATTTATCACAATTTCATATCTGTGCCCATCAGTTTACAGTGTGTAGCATCTGGAGGCCATTATAAACATACCAGTGACAGCTGAACTATACTCAGAGAAACTAGAAACACATCAGTGACAGCTGAACTATAGTCAGAGAAACTAGAAACACATCAGTGACAGCTGAACTATAGTCAGAGAAACTAGGAACACACCAGTGACAGCTGAACTATAGTCAGAGAAACTAGAAACACACCAGTGACAGCTGAACTATAGTCAGAGAAACTAGAAACACACCA
>JAECMU010048602.1:0-25019 GCA_016106625.1 Dracogyra subfuscus | reverse complement strand
ATGTCAGTTTTTACAATACGTATTTATTATGGTGAATCTGATGTCAGTTTAATTAATCTCTTCATTAATTTCAGATAACAGACTTGGACAGTAAAGAAACTTTAAAGGAAAAGAGCAGTCCACTTTTGTGTTGCAGCTGATAAATGATGGGACCCTGAATTACACAAGACTAGTTATTTACCAGGCAGCACGACAGAATGTCTTTTATAGACATCCATTCTTGTTCTCAGGTAGAAACTATTTAAAAACTAAAATGATTGTTTTGAACAAAATCTAGCTCATTCTATATTATTAATCATAAGGTGTGCTATCTTCCTGCTTTAAAGGGGCCGCAGACCCTAGTTTTGACTCATTATTAATCATAAGGTGTACTATCTTCCTGCGTTAAAGGGGCCGCATACCCTAGTTTTGACTCATTATTAATCATAAGGTGTGCCATCTTCCTGTTTTAAAGGGGCCGCAGACCCTAGTTTTGACTCATTATTAATCATAAGGTGTGCTATCTTCCTGCTTTAAAGGGGCCACAGACCCTAGTTTTGACTCATTATTAATCATAAGGTGTGCTATCTTCCTGTTTTAAAGGGGCTGCATACCCTAGTTTTGACTCATTATTAATCATAAGGTGTACTATCTTCCTGTTTTAAAGGGGCCACAGACCCTAGTTTTGACTCATTATTAATCATAAGGTGTGCTATCTTCCTGTTTTAAAGGGTCCGCAGACCCTAGTTTTGACTCATTAAAGTGGACACCAAGTTTACCAGTCTGCAATACATTTGGAGAACATTATAATGTAGAGAAGCTAAAGTCTGCAATGTTTAAATCAGGAAATACGGTCCAATAATAGAATAGAGCTTGTCTTGATAATCATTATTTGTCAGATGAAAATGCATTTTTCAGAATGTTTAAAAATTAATTTTGGTTATTACAAAAACCTGGACGACCAGGGACCTAATTCCTCTTTGAGAGGAAAAGTCTTTTAGCATTGCACTGCGAGATCGCAAAGTTGTAAAGGTTTAGTGAATTAGGCCCCTGCACCACTTCAGTTGTACAAAAATTAAAATTCTAAACAATAAAACGCAATTACTTCTAATTTAAATGATCAAACAACAAGTTTTAACAATAAAAAATATATTGTAGTGATTTCCCTAGAAATTTGGCAAGGCATGGTAGACCAAACACTTTGGGGGTATTTTCATCATTTTCAGGGCACTTTTTTTTCCAGTAAAAATACACAAAAATTAATTGAAATAAACACTGAGTAATTTATGTGCTTGCTTTAATAAATGAATGACAAAAGATATAAAAGGCATATTTTATTAATTAATAATACCTTTTTGTGTGTTTTATAAAGGCAGTTTTAGAATTAATTAGTGAAAAAGGCTTGTTTTAATCTCAGGGCAGCATGGTGCTGATTAAGGCAAGATGGTGCTAGACTATTGAGGCATGGTACTGCGCCATGCTAAAACAAGCAAGGGAAAACACTATATTGTAGTGTTTAAAACCTAGGATCTGTCGCTTTAACTTCTCTAACATTAACTTTAAATTAATTCATTGGGTATACATGTACATTACATTTTCATGGAATTTTTTTATTATCCCATTTAGAACTGGGCAGTATTGAAATTTGGGATTCAGTATCAGTATTTTGGGGGTGATTTACCTCAGTATTTGTACGGTATTTGGTATTGAGACAATATCGATATTGAGCAGTATTTTCTGTATTCTTGGCTTTAAATACATGGCGTCGGACATATGGTTAAGAACCACACACAGTTATTGACAGAGGAAACCCGTTGTCGCCATTTCATGTGCTACTCTTTCCGATTAGCAATCTTTTATATGCACCATCCCACAGACAGGATAGTATATAACACAGCCTTTGATATACCTACAGTAACCAGTTGTGGTGTACTGGCTGGAAATAACTATATAGGATTGCTAAAAGGCCTCAGGGGCCTAATTCACTAAACTCTCGTAGCTTTGCGATCTCGCAGTGCAATGCTAAAAGACTTACAAAGAGGATGCTTTGTTGTCTAGCAGAGCCTAAGAGAGCTTTGTGAATTAGGCCCAGGTTAGCACATTTTGCCCAAATATCACTATTGTATTTGCCCGAATTTGAGGATTTGCTCCAACACTAGCCTTGTATGCTTATCAGTGGCGGATCCAGAAAATCCATTTAGGGGGGGCCCCAATGATATAAAAAGTAAAGTTTGTTTTAAAAACACATTGTATTTCATTTGTATCTTTGAATGAATAGGTAGGACGTTTAAAAAATATAATAAAATTATAACTGTCGCAAAATTTAGGGGGGGCCCGGGCCCCTGGGGCCCCCCCCCCCTAGATCCGCCACTGCTTATGTTCCTTCCTACTTTAAATTTGTTTTAAAAAATCAGTATTTGTATTTGTTTACAGTTTTGTGCTGAAAATGCCACATTGCGGAAGAAAGTACACGTCTTGAAACAGCAGCGCGATGCTTGTCGGAAGGAATTAGCAAAACTGCAAGAGGAAAAGAAACTAGAAAGTCTGCTAAAAACTTACGTTACTTCACGAGAGTAAGCCTAACATTCCTCCCTATTATTTCATAATGGACTTACCATTCTTTTCAAATGAATCACGGGCAGATGAAGGATTTTTATATGGAGGGTATGCTATTTCAAAAAGTGTACCTTTAATACAGTAAAGTATACTTATAACGAACATGCTTACAAGGAACTACTGTATAGAACGAACTGATCGTAAAGTCCTGTGTTATCTCCCTATACATTAATAACCAACTTAAGCAAATGTGTACAATGAACTACTACCATGGCGAATTAACTAACTATCATGGTCCCTTCCGGTTCGTTATAAGAGTAGGCCCTATTTTACTGTATTCCAAAGTAGACCAGAATACAATATATATTGGCAGTCTCTTCCAGAAAGGCAATAGCTGACCAACATATAACATCTCTCCCACTAAAAAGAAATAAATTTATTATATTCATCTGTTAATATGTGTAATTTGTATACTACTTGGCAGACATTACATGTACATTACAACCCCTGCAATTTGAGAAAATATGTACAGCAAAAAAAACATGCTGTTGAAAAAGAAAAAAGAAAAAAAAGTCTACGGCAAACATGTGCCGTGGAGGATTACCCGCTCCCCCAGTATTGCTTATTGCTGTGGGCAATTGCAGGGACTGCATTATAGTTAAAACCCAAAATATATTTACATGTTAAAAATAAACATACTGCTACATATATATGCAGTGAAACCCCTCAAAACTGGACACGTACGGAACCAAGTAAAAAAAAAATCTGGTTATAAGGGGTATCCAGTTTAAAGAGGTTCTTTGCTAATATTTAAAAAGGGACCATGAAAAACGTCCAGTTTTGAGGGAATTCTGATTTATGAAGGATAGGGTTTTGATGTGTTTCACTATATTAGAAAAATTGATAAGACCTTGTGGGTAAGAAAATCAAATGATATGTGTAGTCATACCTAGTTTAGGCAGACACCCACATATACACTACATATATACACTACATATAGGTTGACACTGTTCTATTTTCAAATATGGCTGTGGTTTTATTTTGTATTTTTTCAGTGTTTATGTGCAGACAGAACCCAAAGCCTGGCAGCTGGGAATATTTGGTTCTCCGCGAAAAAAGGAGGAAAAGGTCGAACATGTTGCTGATTTGGAAAAAACAAACAAGTAACTATTCTGAAGGCTTTCAACATTAATACATTTATTGGACCATTTGTAAAACTATTTTGAATTGCTTTGATCTGTTTTTAGCACAAGTTGTTTGTTTTTCTATGAGGGATAAATGTTTTTTCCAAAGAGACATCATTCAATTGAAGAGAAGAGGGATATCAAACAAAATGGTTAAAACTCACTGACAGAACATTGTGGAACTATAATTTTTGCTTTGTATACAATAAATATAGAATTTCTAACTGCAAAATATTTATATTAAATATTTAAAAAAATTGTACAATTTTTAGATTTAATTTTTAGTGAACTTGAAAGTGAAAGTGTCCCATAGCTCGCATACCATAGCAGTGTTTGGATTCAAGTGATGTCATTTAATTAATAATATCAGAATGACGTCACTTCAATATTAATAAACTTGTCTGTGATGCTTTTTATATAAAATGTAAAATTGCTATTGGATATTTTGACTTGTTTCCATGTGTAAATGTTATAACATATTGTTCATGGTGTTATTTTATTTTTACTTTAGGCTTTTAACAATGCACAACCAACTAATGCGGCGATATGAGAAGGAAGTCAAACAGAACATGTCTAACATAGAACTTCTGTCAGAACTGAATGTAAGAAATTAATAATTAGAGAAACATTTTACACACAACTAAGGGAATGAAATAAACTGCCAATGATGTAGAATTGCTCTGGTACAGTCTTTTTGCTATTAAATTATACATTAATTGCAATTTGTTTCTGCTTAAATTATTAAAAAAATTGCAAATTCAATGTTTTTTTTGTTGTCATCCTGGTTTTTGTTGTACATTGTAGCTAAAAATTAATTTTATGCTAAATAAAAAGGTATGAACCTCAGAAAACAAGAGTCTGTCTGTTGCAGAGTGCTTTAATTTAAAAAAAAAAAAATTGGTTTGTTTAACGCCGCACTCAACACATTTTAATTACGGTTATATCGGCGTCGGACATATGGTTATGTCGAGAGAAAACGCCAGTGGTCAGCTGACGGGGATCGATCCTAGACCGACTGCACATCAGGCAGGCACTCTACCACTGGGCTATGCTGCCCGCTCAGAGTGCTTTAAAGTGACAGACCAAAGAGTTTAAAACACTATAATGTATTAGACATAGTACTTGCATTTTATTGTTTATGGGGCGGAATGTAGCCCAGAGGTAAAACATCTGCCTGATGTGCAGTCAGTTTAGGATCGATCCCCGTCGGTGGGCCCAGTGGGCAGTTTCTCAATCCAGCCAGTACACCACGACTGGTATATGAACGGCAGTGGTATGTGCTAAGATCCTTTGCTGCTAATGGAAAAATTTATCCAGTATCCTCTCTAAGACCATATGTCAAAATTACCAAATGTTTGACATCCAATTAGCAGTTGATTAATAAATATATGTGCTCTAGTGGTGTCATTAATGGAAAAATGTATCAGGTTTCTTCCCTATGACTGTGTCAAAATGACCTTATCTTTGACATCTAATAGCCGATGATTAATTAATCAATGTGCTCTAATAGTGGTTTTTCCAAAGTATTTCTGGTGACCCCGATGTTTGTAATATATTGTAATACCATATAGGAAGGAAATGTATTATTTAACAATGCACTCAACACGTTTTATTTATGGTTATATGGCATCAGACATGGTTAAGTACCACACAGATATTGAGATATTGTAATAACACAAAGGAAGGAAATGTATTATTTAACGATGCACTCAACACATTTTATTCACGGTTATATGGCATCAGACATATGGTTAAGCACTCAACACATTTTATTTATGGTTATATGGCATCAGACATATGGTTAAGTACCACACAGATATTGAGATATTGTAATACAACGAAGGAAGGTCGTGGTACATGTATGTACTATCCTGTCTGTTTGATGATGTATAGAAAAGATCCCTTGCTGCTAATCGAAAATAGCCCATGAAGTGGCGATAGCAGGTTTCCTTTTCTCAATGTCCATAACCATACGTCTGACGCCATATGATCCATAACCATACGTCTGACGCCATATGACTGTACATGTAAATAAAATGTGTTGGGTGCATCAGTAAATAAAACATTACCTTCTTCTTCTTATGCGGATGAGTTACAGGTTTGTACATGTAGATTATCCAAACTCAGTGTCCCATTTTTCTCAGATTGAAAGTACCGTAAGGTATATGACTAAGCACACATAAACACAGCAAAGATGCTCATTATCAAGAAAATGGATTTGATATTTTTGTAAATTTCAGCTGAAGCTGGCTGCAATGGAAACCAAGTTAAAAGAAGAGAAAGAGAAAGTTCTGAGACTGGAAAGGGAGCTGATTATGACACGAGGCCCAAAGTCAAGATCCCGTTCGGGTGCAGGGGCAGGTGAGAAATGAAGCATTAAACATTTGTATGTTGTGGCATTAAATATTTATATGTTATAAAGCCAGTTACAGACAAGTTGTAATTTTTACTGAGCATTTAAGTTTAGTTTCAATTTGGAAACTGAAATTTAATTGTTAAGAGTTAGTTTACTTTCCCATTAAAGATATAAAGATATAAAAGGTATATTTTATTAATTACTAATACCTTTTTGGGTGTTTTATAAAGGCAATTTTAGAATTAATTAGTGAAAAAGGCTTGTTTAATCTCAGGGCAGCTTGGTGCTGATTGAGGCAATATGGTGCTAGACTACTAAGGCATGGTTCTGCGTCATGCTAAAACAAGCTAGGGAAAATACTACATTAAAATTAATTGATTTGGCGTGAGATCTAGCTTAAAGGGAGAGTAAACTAAAACATGAAACTTAGGTGTTGGAAAGATGCATAAGCAGAACACCAACAAATACTGACACTTTACCAAACGAAAAACTCTTTAACTTTAGTGTTAATAAGAAAAAAGTGATTATTCCTGCTGAGGGCAGCCATTTTGTTTTCTTTTCGATTCTTCTGGTACTATAGCTTGAGGCTAAGTGATGTCAGCTCCTGACCAACTCCTGTATGCACAGTGTAAACAAAAGCAGTAATTTGTGACAAGGTGCTTTATATGTCATTGAATGTGCATACCAGTTTTTTTTAACTTTTTTGTTTAACGTGCACATTCAGAGCAAGCTGTTATAGCACACGCCTGTCTTGGGCACACACCTCAGCTATCTGAGCTGTCTGTCCAGGACAGAATAGAAATTAGTGAACCCAGTACCTACCAGCCTTTTGTCCGGCAACTTAACCGCTAGGCCACCGAGGCCGGTGGTGGTAATTTGTGCAAAGGCGCTTTATATATCATTGAATATGCATACCAGTCCAAAAGCCTTGCTTAAGTATTCCTTTAAGGTGATGCCTCGTATGAGAAGAGCTAATTGAATAGTATCTGATGAAATTATAATATATGTCTTGTCCCAGTCTGCTATTCTAGTATGAGGCACTCGTACTGTGTGGCTTTGCCTTTAGTCAGTAGAGTACTTGCCTGAGGTGCTTGGGTTATAAGAATCACCTTGAATTTGTTTTACCCATCTCAACCAAAAATAATTGATGAATGTTTAACGATACCCCAGCACAAAAAAATACATTGGCTCCATTTCAACCAGTGCTCTATGACTTGTGTATTAAAGGTCATGGTATGTGTTGTTCTATCTGTTGCAGAGTGCATATAAAAAATACCTGACTGCTATAGTACTGTATTTTCCGGCCTGTTATTTTTAGACCAAGTTCCTACCTTTGTTCATACATAAACCGCACCTTTAAATAAGCCGCGGTTAAAATAAAGCCACAAACTTAATTACAGTTAATTATTGTTTGTATTTAATAATAATAAAGAGATCCATTCTCCCTTAAATTCAAACAATATATAAGTGGCCAGGTAACATGTCTGCATAATGGCATAAAGCTGTTTTCCTCTGAAATTATGTGTCAGAATTATCACGTTTGACATAAAATAGCCAGACTAATCAGTATGCTCTAGTGGTGTGATTAAACTAAAAAAAAGCAGCTTTACACCATTATGCAGACATGTTACCAGGCAGGTTCTGGTGCACTCCCCCCCCACCCCCCCCACCCCCATTGCTTAGACAAACTTAAATATTAACTTGACTATTATAGCCGTTTATGACAACTGAAATCATACTTTACGTCGATTTAATGGTTTAGATTATCAGTGTATGTACATTCGAAGTGGTTTTGATCATCCTGGTGTTTTTAATATCACAAAATGCATTTCTCATCAGGGGTGCAGAAATGGAAAATATTTCACTAGCCCGCTGGACCAGTAATAATTAAAATGTACTAGCCCGCCAGAATTTCTACTAGTCCACTAGCTTGTAGGACACTATGTTTATTTTAATAACAATGCTAAAACTACTAAAAAGAACCAAAATTAAAGTAAAGCTAGATCACCATTAAACAATGTCTTTATTATTAAAATTATTTGGTAAACAATTGAAGACTGTTCGAAATTGTGGCATGGCTGATGCTGAGTTCCGGATTTGCCACAAGTAAAACTATTTACTTAAGAAGTCAGTCCAAAAAACAAAACAACAATCGTCCGTCGGACTGGCAGAAACATTTTTCAACTCGTCCGTCAGAGCTTTAACTCGCATGTGGCGAGCGGGCGAGTACTTTCTGCACCCCTGCTCATATTTTTAAAAGTGCTTGTGCGTCTGAGAAGAAGTAGTTATGGTGTCGAGTTTTAGTCTGTTTTTAGAGGGTATATCACCATTTCAAAGTCACAGACTCATGTTTCACTCATTTGTAACTTTATCTATATGTATTACAGGTTTGTAGATTAACTAGTCTTAGTGAAACAAGGGTCTGTCCCTTTAAAACAAAGTGTTGTTTATGTAAATTTTGTAAAGTATGCCTTAGTGTTTAAAAACTAGGGTATGTCCCTTTAAAATTAAAATTATTAACAAATAACAATATCTAGATGTAAACAGGAGTTGAGCAAATAGGGATGCTCCAACACGGGCAATGATTTTGCTTTAAATTACTAATTTTATTAGCAACATAATTTATTTATTTATGAAGTATGCATAAACAAATCTTAGTGCTTTGGCTAACGATAGTGTGAGCTATAAGTAGAACATTATTTTATACTATTATTAGTATTAAATCAATTATTTAAATGATAAATTATTTTGTTCAAAATAGCAATAATTTTGGGGTTGGTTTTTTTCAGTAATAATTAAAATGTCTCCGATGAGCATTTCTAACTTAAATTGTGCTGATTATCATGTCAGTATTTTCAGTTAATTTATTTTTGTACTGGCCTTGGTGGCGCATTGGTTAAGCCATCGGACTGCAGGCTGGTAGGTACTGGGTTCGGATCCCAGTCGAGGCATGGGATTTTTAATCCAGATACCGACTCCAAACCCTGAGTGAGTGCTCCGCAAGGCTCAGTGGGTAGGTGTAAACTACTTGCACCGACAAGTGATCCATAACTAGTTGAATAAAAGCCATGGTTTGTGCTATCCTGCCTGTGGGAAGTGCAAATAAAAGATCCCTTGCTGCCTGTCATAAAATAATATGCTATGTGGTGACAGCAGGGTTTTTCTAAACCAGAATGACCATGTGTTTGACGCCCAATAGCCGATGATAAAATAAAAAATCAATATGCTCTAGTGGCTTTGTTAAATAAAATGAACTTTACTTTTATTTATTTTTGTTTTTATCAGAAGATGAGGTTTTAAGAGAAGTTGTTAAGGAACGAAATAAGCTGAAGAAAGAAAACAAGAAACTGAGAACAGAACTAAAAGGACTTGACACAGTAAGTTGTAATAAAGTCAACGAGTCAAATTGACGCAACTTTATTTTGACTCCAGAGACATTAAAGTCATTTGTCACAGACCACTGACCTATTTAATGGTCTTAAAAAGCATTACCTGAACAAAAATAATTAGATTTGTCACTAAATGTATTTTATTCAACATCTTCATAACACCCATACTCCATTTATTAATGACATTTTGTTAAAATAATTGAATTACGGCAATGGTCCATAATTCAAAAACTGAAACTGTTGAGAGGGTTGACATGGATTTCACTCCATCATGGTTCAGTTAAGGTGATGTGATAGCTAGATTTGGTTTCCAACAATTAATATAATTTTTATTTATTATACATTTTTAGAGAAATATGATCTGTGACAGTATGCCTTTAAATATAACATATCTTACCATAATTTCAATTCATGGTCATATTAAAATATATTTTATATGCACCATCCCACAGACAGGGTAGTACATACCACAGCCTTTGATAGACCAGTTGTGGTGCACTGGCTGGAATGAAAAATAGTCCATTGGTCCCACCGACGGGGATCGATCATAGACCGACCGTGGTATGTGCTATCATGTCTGTTGGATGGTGCATATAAAATACCCCTTACTACTAATGGAAAAATGTAGTAGGTTTTCTCTCTAAGAATATGTCAAAATTACCAAATGTTAGACATTCAGTAGCTGTTGATTAATAAATCAATGTGCTCTAGTGGTGTCATTAAACAAAACAAACTTCTTAGTATCTGCTAAATCTTAGAATATGTCCTTTTTTTCCCCCTTCCAAACAGGGCTTCTTTGAAGAAATAGAAGACATCAAGTTTGCATTCCAGCAGTCTGCGAAGCTGAACAAAGAATATGAGAAAGCTCTCCGCAAGCTGTGCCATCAGTTTGGAGTGCCGTACCCCTGTCCTGAAAAAACTCTTAGTCAGTCTCTCACAGAAGGCCATTCGATTCGTTAAAACAAAATATGTGGTTGTCAGATGCATATATTGATGCATATTTTAACAAGTGTTCAGTCATTGAAAGGAACTTTTCTATACAAGTCAAACAAATTTAAAACAAAATTTAATTGAGCCATTTATAAATCATGAATGGCCAGTGTGATATTTGAACAGAAAATTGTTTTAGGAACTTTGATCGTCAATGGTGGATGGTAAAGACTGTTTCATTGGTATATCAGTGTGCAACATCGTATTGTGCACAGACAATAACTTTAGTTATCCACAACTTGCTGTGATATCAAGTGTGAAACTGAATGTATGCCCACAAAAACCTGTCAAGTCAAATGTCAGAAATTAATGTGCTTATGTCAAATGAATGTTCAAGCACGCTTGTTGTGGACACAGTGTCCGATTCAGGGCAGGCATTGTACCCAAAACAAGAAGGGGAAGGGGAAAAAGGCTTCTGCAAATTGCAAAAAAAAACACATTTAGGTTAAAAAAAACTTTAAAAAAATCATAATCTGGAAATTTAACTTAAATGCCAAATAAATAATTTATGTGTGGCGAGCAAAACAAATTAAGGAAAATTGGACACAATTTTGACGGTTCTCTAATAATAAATATTTTAATTAGGACTCCTAACATTAAATAATTTTGAACCATAAGTAAAAGCAGAGTCCTAAAATAGAACCAAGGGGTAGCTCTGTGTGTTCGCAATTCTCACACCAGTGAGTCTAACTTCCATAAATCAAATTATAAAAAAGATGTAAACTGGAATTAACAACTGAATGTTAGATGCATCTTCCATTCTTATAGTGTAAAGAAGGATAACTCTGTTCTAGGAACAAAACTTTAGGGAATCATTTCAGATTTCATCAGTTAATGTAACCGGCCTCGGTGGCGCAGTGACTACAGGTCTGTACTGGCTCCAACCCAGTGCGACTTCTTAAGGGCTCAGTAACCAACCAACAACAAACCCACTGTGGCGGACAGACAGCCCAGATAGCTGAGGTGTATGCCCGGGACAGTGTGCTTGAACCTTAATTGGATATAAGCATAAAAATAAGTTGAAATGTAAACTTCACTTATTGTGTCCAGACCTTACTCCTAAATGGTTTAAAGAATGGGATGATCAGTCTTCTAGTTATCTTTGAAAGGCAATGTACACATAACAAACACATCAGCTGTTGTAAATAACATTTTATTTCATTGCATAAACAAAACATTTATTTCATGAATTTTCATGTTATTGCAAACAATATACAAATCTTTCATTGTAATAAAAAATATAATAACTTAAGATTTTGTTTTGCAATTCATTGTGGTTGATGGAAAGAATTGTGGATAAATAATACACAAAAAAAACATTATTATATGGTCTCTGCATTCAGTAATATAGAATCTAGTTTTAGAGAAGAAACTTCCTGCTTTCCCATGTGCAAGATTCATATTTAAACCATCCTCTACTTATGGAGGTAGGATGTAGCCCAGTGATAAAACCGCTCGCTCGATGCACGGTCTGTCTGGGATCGATTCCCATTGGTGGGGCCATTGGGCCATTTCTCGTTCCAGCCAGTGTACCATGACTGGCATATCAAAGGCTGTGGTATGTACTACCCTGTGTGGGATGGTGCATATAAGAAAACCCTTGCTGCTAATTGAAAAGAATAGCCCATGAAGTGACAACAGTGGGTTTCCTCTAAATATCTGTGTGGTCCTTAACCATATGTTCCACGCCATATAATCGTAAATAAAACATTTCCTGTATTCAGTAACACAGAATCTAGTTTAAAAGATTATACCACCCATTTAATATTTATAATACACCTCTACTTATATACTGATAAAAAGAAATAAGAAAATGAAGGAATATTTTATTTAACAACACACTCAACACCTTTTATTTATGGTTATATGGCATCGGACCACACACAGATATTGGGAGAGGAAACCTGCTGTCTCCACTTCATGGACTACTCTTTTTGATTAGCAACAAGGGATCTTTGATATGCACCAACCAACAGACAGAACAGTACATACCATTGCATTTGTTACACCAGTTGTTTAGCACTGATAGGAACGAGATGGGAATGCTGTTGTGAAATGGGAGTCTGTGACATTGAAACAAGGAAATACCCTTTAAAAATAAACTTAAGAGTTTGTTTCCATAACCATTACTTCACCAGGCGAGTGCTGTACCGCCTCCGAAAAGAAAAAAGGTATTACACAAAATAATAACATCACATCCTGACTGCAGGCAAAAACCCCATCCACAGTATCAGGAATTTAACACTGGTGACATTCAGCCCCACAATCCAGACTGAGCATCAAAGAAAGAAAGAAAGAAATGTTTTAATGACACACTCAGCACATTTTATTTATGGTTATATGGCATCAAACATGGTTAAGGACTACACAGATATTGAGAGAGGAAACCCGCTGTCGCCACTTCTTGGACTACTCTTTGCCAGTTGGTAGCAAGGGATCTTTTATATGCACCATGCCTAAGACAGGATAGAACATACCACAACCTTTGATATACCAGTCGTGGTGCACTGACTGGAACTTTGTATAAAATACACATTACTATGCTAGTAGTAAATTAAATTTTATCTGCAATTCCATGTGTTCCTGTACTTTTTGTCCCGACGCCATATAACTGTAAATAAAATGTGTTGAGTGCATTGTTAAATAAACCATTCTTTCCTTACATCAAAGTCTGTGGTATCGGTAGGAGTAGCTTGTGTTGCACAGATAGCAATAGCATATTCAGGAGGCCAAGTGCTTGCAAGCAAACTGACTGGTACCATTATGTTCTATGATATCATATTTATCTAACGTTATGTGCAAAAACCAGTGTAGTGAGCTACCACAATTACTCCCCCTTCTGATCAGGCTACAGGTTTTCACTTGCACTGACATCAATCTGGGACCTACATTCAGTTTGGTCCCCTTATTTCGATATAATCACATAAATAAATCGCAGAGCACATACACAGCAAGGATAATCACAATGCAGTTTTGTTTGGTTTTTTCATTTTTTTTAAGAGTCTGTTTGATTCCTGTTTTCTGAAATCCAGGACTACGTTTCATAATTTAAGGAACAGGAATGACTAGAATTTACACTTTCCCATACCCCAAAACAAACAGTCACCAGTTTCCAATACATGTTTATACAATCAACTGATAGGAATAGGAACTCATGTAACATGCCCATATCCAATGAAGGTTCAGGCACTCCCATCCCGGACTTAACCTCCGACTTCACCAATGACTCATTCCAGGACAGGAGAGAGAGAAGAGGGTGGGGGGTAAATAAACTGATAATTAGAACCTTTACCATAACTTAAATCTTACCCATATGGATACAAAAATAACACACAAGTAAGGTGATATCAAAGGGACCTAAACTTTTAAATCATATACAAATAGATTTAAAAAAAAAAAAATTAAAAAAAAAAAAAAATTAAAGTGACATCAATAGACATGCTTGCCAAGAGTAATGGATGACTAGAATGTAACTTTCCATATGCGACTATAAGACTAGATATGAACATCACCATACTGGTGTAGGAATGAATGACTGCTGTAGATTCTACATCTTCCAATGTAAGGTTATTACAGCTGTGGATCGATCTCGTTCAGACTCGTATTGCCGAATTTACGAAGCCTGTATTTCTTAAACGTACGTGTTTAAACATTGTAAATTTTATTTACATAGTTACATTTGTGTGAGTCTTAACACAGGTTTTGTAAATTCAACCCATACTGTCTTGAATTATCAGATAATTATGTTTTCTGTACAGGGTTACAAAATGAATCGTATACTTAAACCGTTTCATGTTTCAGAAATACACTAAAACAATAATGGATGTTTACACTGGTGAGTTTTCTTTCAATATGTAGGGGGCTGTTGAAGTAACAGGTGGCTGTATCTACTGAGTACAATAAGGTGTAAAAAATTTAGTTTATTGTCACACAGGTTAGCTACTGAAGTTGGACGTTATAATAATATTGATAGAGTCTGCATATTTTGTCAACTGGGGGAGATTGAAGATGAGTGTCATTGTATATTATGCTGTCCATATTTTAACGATTTAAGAGTTATATATTAAAAAATATTATAGGATGCGTCCATCTATGTTCAAATTAATACAGTTATTAAGTACAAATAATATTAAAGATTTGTGTAATTTAGGTAAATATCTATGGAAAGTATTAAAAAAACGTGAAGCATATTTTATTGTTACTTAGAGACAAAGTGGAATTACACTTATTCTATTATATTCTCCTTTGATTGATTGTAATAATGCTATGCTTATATTGTTATTCTTATTTTACACCTTTCATTTGTCTTGCAGCATGTTATTTGTAATTACAACTGATGAGCAGTCCGTGCTCAAAGTTTGAATAAAGAATTGAAAAGAATTGAATAGAATTGAATAGAATATAACTATTAACAAAAAGTTAACAGCTCTGTCTACTGAGTTCATCTACAAACTGTATGAATGAGCGAAACTGTTACAAAAGTTTGTCGTGCTTTCCTTTTATTTTTCATACCCAGATGAATCTAAAAGAAGTAACAGACAATCTGTATAAGCAGGGCTCAAGCTAGGTATAAATGTTAGGGAGAAGTGACTTCTCCCTCCAGACCTTGAGAGGGAGAAGTTTTCAACCAGAGGGAGACTTGAAATAAATGATCCTAAATACCAAATTACGATTCATGTGATTACAGGTACATTCTTTTATTTTCCTTTGTATTATCTCCAGAGACCGGGATAATTAATCCTTAATTACGCATATCGCCATCTCCAAATTCCTGCATGGTCAGTCACCTGTGAACGCATGCCGCCAAGCATGTGGCCTCAGTTTTGACAAGGCGACTTTGATGTCGCTCCAGACACACGGTCAGGGCGAAGTCTGCGAGATCAAGGCGAAGTTTAGGCTCACTTCGCGTGAGCCCTAGTATAAGTAAATTTGAAACGTATTTATTAATAAAAACACAAAGTTCATAGTTTAATTTGAATTCTGTTTTGGTTTTTGAACAATAACATTCAATAATAGCCTATAAAGTTGCAATATTAAGTGACTTCATCTTATGTGAGATTCAGATTACCTTCATTCTTGCATATATTTCAAAGCAAATACTGTGTGGGAATAATTTCTGTACAAAGTATCACATCGTAATTCACTACAAGCATGTTTCAGAGATCACTACACAATTTTAAAACATTAAAATAAAGAGTAGTTGCTAATCAAATTTTCAACTGACTAGAAATGTCACTAATCAAATTTTTAAAAACATTTCCTGTAGACCCTATAAATTTAACTAATTTTATCTTTAATACATATTCAATATCTGTTGTTTTACTTTTTTAAACAAACCAAAACCACAGACTATAGGAATAGCTACAGATAACATTTTGTACAACAATCGATTACATCGTTCATACATGTAGTTCATCATCATATTGCTAGAAAACAAATGATCAGTTTTAGAATATTAGACCATCGAAGTAAAACGAGTTCCGTGAACTTAACGATGGCACCAATGTCAGTTATCATAGGTCAGGGGATAGACTGATGACAGTTTCTCCGTGTTCGAGATTGAAAATGTTTGAGCAGTATCCCAGTTGCATACTAACATTTAAAATCTGGTATCCCACCTGAGAATTTAGTATCCCACTTTTGAATGTTTACCTGACATTCAAATATCAAGCAATCCAATTTTAATTTGAATAAATAAAAAAGGCTGTATTGGTTGAAAACATTTTATAATGGCTCTTTTGTTTTCGGTGTTTTTATCGACTTTGGGATTACTAAGCCTAATTAAGGAACACATGGAGACACTAGAGACTTAGCAGTTCCCAGTGTTTTTACTATGCCGCTATTGCTCCAGTGTACGAGTTGGGAGAAATATTGTTACTGTGTAGCACTGGTCTGGGTATGAGCTCGGAAATACTGTTACTTAACTTCGTCCGTAAATGACGACTTTCATTGTTTCAAAGAAAATATAAACTCTGGATTGAAAAAACAAAAACAAACATTATATGGTATCCTGGTTGGATACTGGGGTTTTGAAGGCAATTATCCAAAATTAAAATCTGTTATCCCCGGGATATAAATTATTGTCATTGATTGAAGGGATAATTTGTGTTGTTAAAAAAAGGTTACTGGTTTAAAATTGCTGAAGGCAAGCTGACAACTGCCATAGGTGAGCAGTTTGCCTACGGCAAATACATTTAAAAATTCTTAAAGAGACAGACCCTAGTTTAAACCCGTGAAAATTAACACTAAGTTTAATTAATCTACAAACCTGTAACACATTTAGATAAAGTTACAATTGAGTGAAACGTGAGTCTGTGACTTCGAAATGATAAAATACCCTCTAAAACTAGACTAAAAGTCAAGTCCATAACTGTTACTTCTCAGACGCACATGCGTTTTTAAAAATATGAGAAATGCATTTTGTGATATAAACATCATGATAGCCAAAAACACTTCGAATGACGGGAAATGGATAATCTATACAATAAAATCTAAATAAAGTATGATTTTAGTTTTCAGAAATGGCTCTTATAGTCAAACATATGCCTTAGTGTTTAAAAACTGGGGTATGTCCTTTTAAGTATGAACGTTGAAGAATACTTTCATGAAGTCTTTTTCTGCTACCTCTGTAGGGACTGTTCAACAAATGCGTAACAAAATGAGGCAATTTGTTTACTCCCTTCACTCATAACACGTTTTAACGTTCATCCAACCATAGCAAAAGGTCGCACATACACGATTTTTAGTCAAGGAAACAAAATTGACAACAATAAAATGTTGCATGCGAAACAATGCATACCATAATCTCTGTCCATCTTCAAACATTAAATGATCATTGAAGGAGGACACCATATGATATGCTACATTATAATTACGGGTTATATACACGTACAAGTATATACGGTTACATACTGAAAGACTCAAGTAGCACACACACTGTTGCTAAATCAATTTTGATCAAGTAAAAAAATATTTACACTTGTCAAACAAATGTATTCCAAAAGGATATATATATACATACATGGTCCCTATACACACACATATATATAGAAGCAGTGTGATTTAATAAATAAATGCAAATATATACAAAAAATCTATGTACAATGTTGCAAAAAATATCACAAGTAATGCAATTTAAAAAGTGGCCATTTTTGTGAGAGTGTTCTAACTAAACTATCCACCGTGTTAAAGGAAATAGGACAGATGTGGATCTTCCTTCGGGCAGCTTCTAGAGCCATACTTAGTAGGGAGGGTGTGGGGTGGGGAGGTGGTGGTCAACAGGGAAATAGTCCCCTCAAAGCTATCCCAATATGAAAGTGCTCATACCTAGAAGGAAGGGGTGGGCAATAAGGAAATTGGCCCCCTCCCAATATGAAAATGCTCATACCTAGAAGGAAGGGGTGGGCAACACAGAAATTGGTCCCCTCCCAATGTGAAAGTGTCCATTTTAATATAAAAGTGTCCTTTTGATTAACTGAAGAAGATTTTATTTATTAATGTCCAGATATTGTTTTAATATTGCCCACACCCACTTGGGGCTCGAACATCTTGGCAGACATGCAACAAATTGACCCATTGACCTAGTCACATATGCTGCAATGCCCTGAGAAGGAAAGGAATGCTTTTATTTAATGACACACTCAACACATTTTATTTATGGTTATATGGTGTCAGACATATGGTTAAGGACCACAACAGATATTGAGAGAGGAAACCCACTGTCGCCACTTCATGGGCAGCAAGGGATTTTTTATGTGCACCATCCCACAGACAGGATAGCATATATACCAAGACCCTTGATATACCAGTCATGGTACTTGCTGGAAAGAGAGCAATGCCCTGAGAGTCTCTCGGCCAAACTGGCTGTGTCTAATTTTACATGTTACTGATTGGTCATCACACTGAAAGATGACTCCTGAAAGTTGTTTTATTGGAATGAAAGAAAGAAAGAAAGATTTTATTTAATGACGCACTTAACACATTTTATTTACGGTTATATGGCGTCAGACATATGGTTAAGGACCACATAGATTTTGAGAGGAAACCCGCTGTCGCCACTTCATGGGCTACTCTTTCCGATTAGCAGCAAGAGATCTTTAATTTGCACTTCCCACAGGTAGGATAACACAAACCATGGCCTTTGTTGAACCAGTTATGGCCTTGTGGAGCACTCACCCAGGGTTTGGAGTCAGTATCTGGATTAAAAATCCCATGCCTCGTCTGGGATGCGAACCCAGTACCTATCAGCCTGTAGACCAAAAGCCTAACCTCGATGCCACCAAGGCCGGTCTCTTTTGAATGGGTGCTGCTGTGTTATATTAAGACCATTGTTGAAATCAGTAATTAAAAAAAAAATCTTCAACAGTCTAGGCCAAATGGCATTTCCCTCAAATTTGACAAATTTGAGGCATGCCCTCCCCTACTTTCAAACTGAAACAGCTTCAGAAAAAAAATCAAATTTCAAACTTGAACACATTTGGATAAAAATGAAAATAAATGAGTATAGAAAATATATTGTGGTTCTTCGTGCTGTACAGCAGGAATGTAAATGTTTGTGACAATGTTAGCCATATATTCATGCTGAAATTCCACCAGCACCAGAGTTGAATCAGATACCTTTCTAGATTCCAATATCAGTCAATTCACAAGCCAAAATTGGGCTTTTTTCCACAGTTTGAAATATCTTAGTTCCTTTTTTTTTTAAATAAAAAAAGAAAGAAAAGAAAGAAACACAAAACTGTCAACATCACTGAAAGTCAATATAAATTTTAAAATTCCCAGTTGTGTGTATTTATAAATTGCACATATCTTGTTATTGTGAGATAAATGTATTCAAATGAGTGAATCCTTAGCCTGACCTCAAAATAATGGCATTCCCTCCCTAAGATACTTAGTAGACTGGTCCGAACATCCCAACAGCCAATGGGATAGCTGAAAAATCTTCCAAAGAGTCCTCTGCTTTCTGTTCCAGTCACACAACTGAAGATTCCTCCTTTTTCTTAAGCAGCATCAGTTGACAAGAAATATTAATATTTGAATTCTGCTCACAAAGTGTATTTTTATATTTATGAAATGAAACATCCTATTTTGATGAGAAATTAAATTTCACAAGTCTATGTCATGGGCATCAAGTCTATTTTCAGAGAAAAACTCACGTTTAACCATGTGCTGCCTTTCTTTTGTAAAGAAAATACTGCACATATTCCCCCACACATAAATACACATTACTTCTAGAAGAAGCAACATCTGTCATTATTGAAAACATTCGCAGTAGCTCACACCATCCTGTACACATAGAAACACATTTTTGGAGTTCTTTTACAGGAACCAAATTATCACTTCGGCGAAGATGTATAAATTATCCTTCGCACAAAGTATAACCCTGCGAATAAGCAATCTTTCCCAAAAGTATTTTCCAAACCACAGATTATGAATGTGATGTTATAACTGTGTATCTGTACTCGCACCGTGAGGCGTTATAAAGTATGTGTGCATGGGTTGCTTCCCTTTGATTTTTGTCAAACCTCGATACTTGTACGAGTAACCTTTCGAGATTAAAACCTGTGCTGACTTTTCACAAACCTGCGGAAAGAAACAAATTATAAATTAATGTTTTTCAGAAAATTCTAATTAGATTTTATTAATGTTTAATATTTATTTTGAATGAAAGTTAAAAAAACAACACCAAATTTGTTTAATAACACCATTAGAGCACATTGATATATTAATCATCAGCTACCAAATATCAGACTTTTGCTAATATTGACATACAGTCTTAAAGGAAACCCCTACGTTTTCCTATTAGCAGCAAAGGCTCTTTTATATGCACTTTCCCACAAATAGGATAGTACATACCATGACCTTTGATATACCAGTAGTGGTATACTGGTTGGGACTGGAAAAAAAACCCAGCAATCAGATGACGTGTTCCGTCTGATAACTCGAAGAACCTCAGGTGAGCACTCTACTACCTGAGCTAAATCCTGCCCATTATTTGGAAAGGACAAGTAGGCATATGGACAAAATACAGTAATATTTACATGGATATTCAAATTTTCTGTAACTTTGTACATCAACTACATCACATGTCCTTTATTTATCCAGATAGCTTACTTCTATTCAAATTCAAGGCAGCACATACCATAGTATTTATTATTTACATGTCATGGCGCTTGGTTTTCGGTGGAAAATAACCCTCTTTGTCTATCAAGGGAGACAATCTATGAACTATTTTGAGTGCAAAGAAAGGAACTGAAGCGGTCAACAGCCAATATATCTATAAAACCATAAATTTACAACGTCTATGATGCTCAAACTAAATTAATAATGTACCAAGCATTCTGAGAGTATTGCTAAAGCAATACATGTCCCCTACGGAGTCCAACAAATTGTCATATATTCTAATTAAGCTCAAGGGCCATAACTCTAGCAAAAATGAGTAAATCCCCATGGAATTCAAATTTGATCTGTAACGCTATATGATAAAGCAACCAGCCTCAGTGACGTCGTGGTTAGGCCATATCGGACATAAGACTGGTACATTTAGGTACAGGGTTCGCAGCCTGGTACTAGCTGCCACTCAGAGTGAGTAATAACAACTCAATGAGTTAGGTGTAAGGCCACTACACCCTCTTCTCTCTCACTAACCGCTAACAATTAACACCCAACTCACTGTACTGGACAGACAGCCCAGATAGCTGAGGTGTGTGCCAGGGACAGTGTGCTTGATCCTTAATTGGATATAAGCACGGAAATAAGTTGAAATGAATGATAAAACATAAAACATAAAACATTGCAGCTTAATATACTGAAGCATTGCAAAAAAAAAAGTTTATAAAACTATAGTGGAACAGACAGGCAGACAGAGACAAAACCCATGGACCCTTCTGGTTGTACTGATAGGGAACTAATACCCCAACATAAAGTTAAAAGTTTTTTTTTAACAACACCACTAGAGCACATTGATTTATTCATTGTCTGCTATTGGATATCAAATATTTGGTAATTCTGAGAAAACCTGCTAAATGTTTTCCAAATGCAGCAAGGTATCTTTTATATGCACTTTCCCACAGAAAGGAAAGCAGATACCCTGGCCTTTGACCAGTTGTGGTGCTCTGGTTTGGGAAATGAAAAAAACAACAATCAGCTTAATGGATCCACCTAGGTGGTTCGATCCTACAATGCAAGCACCTCAAGCGAGCACTCAACCAACTGAACTAAATCCCGACTCTTATCCCAACCTACAATTTCACTTTCAAATCTGACCTGTATTTTCATGGTCTCGCCTGAGGAATCCATTCGACTAGCCACATTCACGGTGTCACCCCAGATGTCGTACTGCGGTTTCCGGGCTCCAATCACCCCAGCGATCACAGGGCCACTGTTGATACCTAGAACATACACAGATTATTACACGAGCTTCTGCATCGTACGGATTTTACGAAATGAGTGTCAGGATTCTTGTATTGTCCGAGCGGAGCGAGTGTAATAATTTCCTTATTATCCATAATATTATTTTTATGAACAAGCTAGGACATGCTAAAATGTTTCAAATGTAACTAGAAGGAGACGATGAAATGACATGATTACACAGAGCTACGGTTTGGGAAGCTGCATTACAGTATGACGTCACTTTCCAAAATTATTTCATTTGTTGGAAAAGTGAAATCATTATGACACAAGTATGTAATACTGGTTATATTTCCCTGAATATCTTGAACTATGTGGATAATATAGAGAGGATTCGTCACGAGTATTTTTTAATATGGAAATTATCAACCGAGTCTATGTTAATCGGTATTTTTTTAGGCTCTGCCGAGACAAATACCGATGAACTAGACGAGATTGATATTTTACATATTAAAAAACTTGAGTAGCAAATTCTATCTATCCTATAACTGTTATAGGATAAATAGAATTTGCTACTCGTGTTTTTTTATATTATAATAGTTATAATAACTTCTAAAATAACATTTTAATTAATGTTTTAGTAAATCACAGGACTAAAGTCGCCACCATCGATAATATGACATCATCACGATTAGCACAGATTAGTTTGACATCACGCATTTTAAACAATTTTTGAAAACGTTACGCTCAGGTACATGGGTCTCATTGGCTTGTAAACAAATGACCCATCCACGGCAACACATTACTTCGAGACTTTGCAAAATTGCATACCATTATTAACCAGGTTAATAAAGAAAATTATCACATGGGTTTATGACATGGATATCATGGGTAAATTATAGGATAAAATACAGCATTAAATCATTGTAATGTACCGGTATATTTTACCCTCCCAAAAAAACCCCACAAAAACAATATACCCTGAAATGCCTTCTAGTGGCATTCTAGTGGGACAGATCACTTTGATATGTACCTAGATATTTATAACCATATATGTGTAATAATTCTAAATACTGACCTACTCTAAGCTGGAAATGGTTGAAGGAATGTGCATTCAACTTGATCAGGGCAGACAGCATGGCAAGAGCAAAGTCAGTCATTGTAAGCAGATTCGATTCACAGTCTGATGGCTCCTAGAGGTAAAATAATATATATATTTTTTTTTAATACTATTAGAAAATTAAAAAAAACCTTGAATGATTTATTTTAAAATACACTCCGCTCTACCACAAAAACATCACCCATTCTACAGAAACCCCGCCCCACAAAACCCTGTCATTTCCATTGACTTAAGCCTGGAATACACTGGTTTTTTATTGTTGTAGTTTTAGATTTTGTAATTCTCTAATAAATAAAAATAATTCTCTGCATGACTGGAGCCATATATACATATATAGTGCATTTATGTTGGGTTATTAAGTAAAATGTTTTTGGTATACTGGTTACATATCAAAAAGTAACTTAATTAATTTATTTAGCTACATGTAATCTGAACACAATGAATTTTCAAATGAACTTGTCATATTATAGGAAAGGGGTGAGATGGAGACACCACAACTGTCATTTTATGCAGAATTGGTCTGCCATATCTTTCCCCCTATGTCTACTTGACTAAATAAAAGTTATTTACAGCTGTTGCACTTGTAGCTGACTTACAGAGACCATTGATTGTCACGTTACCTATATATAACAGTGTAATATAATTGATTCCACTGTGTAATTTTTTCATTGGATGTATGGCATTGGTGACCTGGACATTATCTAGAAGAAGCCAGTCGTGTGTCTTGATATGTTTAGCACACATACACATGTAAACAACTATGTGTTATCAAAAATAACACATGCTGTTCTCACGAACGGGTGTGTAAGGAAACAAACCCATCACCTCCCAGCCCCACCAATAACGGTCCTTATTTAATCTCACATTTTTGTTTTCCATGCCTGGTTGTAGACCTGTGGCTGCCATGTATGTGCTTCCAATTGTCTTGATTTTCTCCACGTTGATAAACTTCGACAATGACAGAAGCTGAAATAAAATAACATTAAAATAACAATAAGCATAGTTTGTTACAATGATTATAATTATTCATGAACGTTTAATTTGTATTCACTTATGGAGACAATTAACGTAATTGATAAACTTTGTAATTCAAGTTGTACAACTTTAAAGCTTATCAACCAACTGCTTGTAACATATTTGTTCTTGGAGAAATTCCATTATAAAACATAAAGAACAAAGGAACACTATGGTACTAGAGTGGCTGTCAAGTACTGGTACTATACAGATGGAAAGAAATAAAGGATTACACAGATAGCAACAAAAAATAATGACTGCATAAAAAAAAAAAATCATATTGTCAGAAGTTGACTGCGAACGTATAGGCAGCACATTCAACACTATAGACGTGCAATCCCGCATTACAACTTGGTATGAAATACAGACATTACTACGCTAGTTGTGAATTAAAGGCATACTGTCACAGACCACTGACCTATTACATAGCCTAACAAAGTATTACTTAAAAATGTATATATTTGATTTGTCCCTAAATGTACTTTATTCAACCATCTATGTAACCACCATACTCAACTTATTAATGATATTTTGTGAAAATAATATAATTATGGCAATGGTCCATAATTCAAAAACTAACATTGCTGAGAGGGAGGGTTGACATGGAGTTCACTTCATCATGGTTTAGTCAAAGAGATGTAATAGCTAGATTTAATCTGTAAAAATTAATGTAATTTTGAGAAATAGGGTCCTTAAATCTGTGACAGTATGCTTATAAATTTGGTCTACAATTTGATGTGTTCTCTTATTTCTTTCCATTAGTATATTTATCTACCAAAATGTTGTAGCAAAGTGTATTTAACAAGTGAAAGTGAGTGAGGTAAATGATAGCTAACAAACCAAAATAGCCTGTAGAATTATGCTTGAAGATTAAATTTCTTTAAAGGGGACCGGACACCAAATCATACATTCAGCGTATTGAATTTGTTTGCCATCATAAACCAGAACACGCAATTACCGCGCTCCCCTTATTTACAAATTTAAGCGTGCCAGTCTCGGATAGGGTTTTTTTTCCGCCAATCTCCGATGTTTGCCAGAAACTGTCGACAATTGATGAGCTAGACCCGTGACGTCACTGATGA
>JAECMU010048598.1:20610-35154 GCA_016106625.1 Dracogyra subfuscus | reverse complement strand
CCCCCCCCGTCAAAAAAAGTTAGCTACGGCCCTGCTAGCTAAGAGAGAAAACCTAATGTTAGTACATAAAGTAAAATGTACTGAAGCAACTGAATACAATGTCATTATCTAAAGAAAAAAAAAGTCAATTACAGAACAAAGAAACAGAATAAAAAGAAACATTACGAAGGTAAATATTTCAATAGAACAACATATTTTAAAGGGACATACCCAAAGTTTTTAAACACTAAGGCATAGTTTTTACTATTATTGATAACTAGAATCAAACATTATTTACATCTTATTGTTTAGATTATCTATTTCCGTACATTCGAAGTGTTTTTGGTCATCATCGTGTATTTAATATCACAAAACGCATTTCTCATATTCCTTAAAACGCATGTGCGCCTGAGAAGTAACACTTATGGAATCGAGTTTTAGTCTATTTGTATAGGGCATTTCACCATTTCCAAGTAACAGGTTAATGTTTCACTCAGTTGTAACTGTATCCAAATGTATTATAGGTTTGTAGATTAATTAAACTTAGTGTTAATTTTCACGTGTTGAAACTAGTGTCTGACCCTTTAAAGCGGCACTGTCTGGAGTATTTTTATTATTTAAGCATATAGAACAGAAAATCCCATAACGTTTGGTGCACATAAGACGCCGCTGTCTGAATTGGTTTCACTACACTGACTTTTCCAAGTTAAAAATAAACCGAGAATTTTGAAAGTAGGACACTTTTGGCGGGCCCCCACTGGGCTAAAAATAGTACGGATCGGCTATTGTTGCATTACAAAAACCGAGCAGTCAAGTCCTAGCAGACAATTACGATAGCAGCACTTATGTCGACGTTATAAACTTCGGACTTTCGCCTTTCGATTGCTACCTGTATTTCACACTTTTAAACACACTGTTATGCTAATTTTTATTATTCACTACAACTCAAAATGTTTAGAGTTTTAAAGAGTATATTCATATAAAAACAACACAAAAAGAAAATGACAACCAAGACTAATTTTTACAGTCTTATTGTTACTAATATCCGTATAAATACAACTTAACCATTTTATTAAACATTTTTATAATATATGAAGTATCTCTTTAAAAATCCTTCTGTACTACGGAAATATAGGATGTTCAACTAGTTTCATATAAATTACACCACAACACGCATTATAAAATTCGTACGAGTCAGGGGTTTAGAACGTCGCCATGCGTGTCTGCGGCTAACGTAATTGGCTGTGAGGAATGACTGCTAGAATCCGTACGATATTACAAAATGGCGAACGTTGTTCTAACTGGCTAGTAAGCATTTGACGATATGCGTTAATGACGACAACTCGCGAGTGAATTAAAAGTGCAGTTATGCTTGTATTTGAATTTAGAACTTGACTGTATACGATTGAAACCAGACAATGCAGCTTTAAGGAACATAATATTGTTGAATCTGTCCTACACCAAATCAAAAGAAATGATGCAAACTCCTGATCAATTCTCTATTATTCTACTGTTAGGAGACATGTTCAACCTTTCCTAATACCGATTGATTTCTTCCAAGTGACGACGCCAGTGCCACAAATCTACAGAACGTGAACGCCGCATAACATGCAATATTACGACCATGATTACATATGTCTTCTTGAAATTCGACAGAGACGGAGCGTTGAAAAACACTCAATTTATCTTGCCTAATGCCTTCCCGCAAATCATCTTTAGGGATAAAGGAAACATTGCTCGTTTTATTTGTGTACCGAAGTAAAATTAATTTGGTCCTTTTTTTTCTCTAAAGTTGCCTGCGATATAAATGAAGCAGGAAACCCCGGGGAACTTGATTTTGGTGAACGGTTTATATTTCAAGACTCTTTGAACATGACGCAGATGTATAGCCTAACGTTATCGCATTTCGTTTAAATAATTCTGTTAGACTTGATTAAGTAAAACTGTTCTGTTTATAACGTTGTAAATGAATATTGTTACCGAATCGCCGACATAAATAAATAGTAGGCGAAATGTTATGTACCTGACCTAATACTAGCAGGGTTTTCCTTTCTTTCTTTCTGTTGATACTGTTTTGGCATTATCGTATATTAGACATAGTTACAAAATTTGTTTTGTTAAACGACACAACTAGAGCACATTGGATTATTAATCATCGCATATTGGATGTCAAACATTTGGTAATTTTGACATGTAGTCTAAGAAAGAAAAGCTGCTACATTTTGCCATTAGTAACAAGGGATCTTTTATATCTATCATCCCACCGATAGAATAGCACATACCACGACCTTTGACCTGTCGTCGTGCACAGGCTGGAACGAGAAATAGTTAAATGGGCCCACTGATGGGGATCGATCCCAAACCGACCGCGCATCAATCGTTAGACATAGAGATAACACAGAGGCAAAGTATATTCTGAATACATCTTACTGTAGAGGTCCGCTACAGACAAGGAACGAGACGTAATCCAGTGGTAAATGTCTCACTAAGCGCGGTAGGTCTCTGATCGATCCCCGTCGGTGGACCCATTAGACTATTTCTCGTCTCAGCTGTCTGTGGGATAGTGCATGTTAAAGAGCCTTTGCTACTAAAGGAAAGATGTAGCGGGTTTCCTCTCTAATAGTCTATGTTCAACTTAAAAACGTTTCACATCGAATAGCTGATGATTAATAAATCAATGTGGTGTTGTTAAACAAAGCAAACATTAACTATTCACAAGGTCCTGTTTCTGAACGAAACTGATGCTGCAATCTCACGGACACGCATACACTGATTAACAACAGCCAACAAAGACAGTGACATATTGTATGACGCACGAAATCGAATTGTACTGTGAGAAAGCCAAGTCGTGTCATAGTCGCACCTATTAGAACATGTCCTATTTCACACAACAAATCGCATACCGAAAACACCGCTCTAGCCGTGACGTGTCGAGGTAAATAGACCATGAGCTAGACGGAGTTGGAGTATGTTTAGTTACTTTGATATCTGATGTGTGAGAAATCAGTTGATGGACATTCTGGATCGATAGCTATGTGTTATTTTGGCAGCCATTTTTTAGCAGCGTTTTGGCCAAAATCCAACAAATCAGCAAAATGATAATAACTTGCTGCTAAACTGACCTTTGGATATGCAATTTGGTTTATTTTGTTCAGTTTACAACTGTATATGTATGGGGGTAAAATGTCATTGTTCTACTTTTTTCATGATGCATTGTCAAACCTGTTTTTTTTTTTTTTTTTTTTTTTTTTTTTTTTTTTTTTTTTTTTTTTTTTACTATTTCAAATCAAAGCATATTAAAGCTATTAGGTAATCTAGATTAATACATGCGACATCCATATAAAAAACCCATCTTCATCAAGGTTTTTGGATATTGTTTAAGCACCGGATGTGACCATTGTTGTAGTATTACTCTTTTGTAGCAATAATTTCTACCAGGAACCTATTACGTTTATTCTTACTTTTTGTACTTGCTAATAGTCTCTTCCAGGATTTTATAATTTACATTTTAGGGGGCAATATATTTATATTTATCATATAATATCTTACATTTTCAGTGCAATCAATGTATATGATATGTTTCATATCACATACTTTAAGAATATGATAACTTTGCAAATTAGATGCAAATTAGCCGAGGTCTCGGCACTAGGTTTAATGACATTTAAGCAGACGTACTTAATTGTTTGTTTGTTTGTTTAACGACGCACTCAGCACATTATAATTACGGTTATATCGGCGTCGGACATATGGTTATGTCGAGAAAAACCCCAGTGGTTAGCTGACGGGGATCGATCCTAGACCGACCACGCATCAGGCGGGCACTGTACCACTGGGCCATGCTGCCTGCCACGTACTTAATTGATGCTCCATGACTGACATATGCATTCATAATTATCAAATAAAAACATTTCAATAGCAATTTGACATTGAAAGCTGTCCAACGTTAGGCATAACTTTATATTGATGCAAGGACATTCAAAATGATGTCATTCGAGTTTGACGTCATTTCCATTCAAAAATACACCGCGCCACATATTCTTACGTCATTTGAATATGTAGTAATGGCGGACTGGACTTAACGTTGTGTGTACAGTTTACAAAAACACGTTGTATTAAGCTTGAGCTTATACGATAAAGAGATTATTACCCTCGTGTATTTCTGTATCGTCAATATCATATATTAGGAATAAAAAGTAATGTATTATGCTCGCCAGAGGCTCGCTTAATACAATTTTTATTCCTAATATATGATATTGACGATACCGAAAAACACTGGTAATAACCCTTCTCTGTCTCTCTCTCTCTCTATAACTATATAATCATAGATTAAAATATGATGAGTGCGTCGTTACATAAATCAGGTCTCTCTCTCTCTCTCTCTCTCTCTCTCTCTCTCTCTCTCTCTCTCTCTCTCTCTCTCTCTCTCTCTCTCTAGCGGGCAGCATAGCCCAGTGGTACAGTGCCCGCCTGATGCGCGGTCGGTCTAGGATCGATCCCCGTCAGCTGACCACTGGGGTTTTTTCTCGACATAATCATATGTCCGACGCCGATATAACCGTAATTGTAATGTGTTGAGTGCGTCGTTAAACAAAACATTAAAAAAAATAAAAAAATCTCTCTCTCTCTACCTTTTTTATTTGAGATATTTTTCTTTCACTGAACACTAGATATTACCATGACGCCATCATAAAACAAGTTCTTGACTAAACAAAAACGCCAGAGTGTTGCATATGCACCGAGTGTTCCACTTAATCGATAACACTAAGCCGGTGGCAGTCATAATGCACTGCTATCCTAGAATTTGGTTTTTCATTTGCTGCCAAACTTTCTGTCATTCAAATTAAAAATCTATCTTTCACTCGGGTCCCTATGTCGCCGAAGAATTACTGGTGACGTCCTTGTACATTTCAGCGTAAAATAATCCTTTGAAATCAAATGAATGAATAATCTCCATGACCACAATGTAAGGGCATTCAGGGCACTGCCATCATTCGATTTATGTTTTCTATCACAGAGCTGAGGCCTTACTCATTTTCATATTTGTGTCCAGATGGTTATTTGTGCTTGGTGGAGATGATGTTATAGATGTGCACCACCACGGTAAATCCATTCAGTTGATTGGGTTTTTACTCTTTCCATCTAGTGCACCACAAGTGGTCAAAGGTCGTGGTATGTGCTTTCCTGACTGAGAAAGTGCATATAAAAGATATCTTGCTGCATTAGGAAACCTGCAGCGGGTTTCGTCTGACGATTACGAGTAAGAATTAGAAACGGATCTACACTCTATACATTTGTCACGCTGTTGATGTGATCCATGGTTTGTACAGATAAATGTTAACATTGATTCTGTCTAACGAGACCACCAGAGCACATTGTTTATTGAAATCGGATATTGGATGTGAAATATTTGGTGATTATGATATGTAGTCTTCAGGAGAAACCAGCTACATTTGTCCATTAGCAACAAGATATTTTTATAGCAACTTTCCCAGACAGAACTGTACATATCGCGCTCTTTAATATATCAGTTGTGGAGCACTTGCAAAAAAAAAATATATAAAAAAATGGACAAAATAAAATGGTTCCATCAGACGCCGCTCCGTCGTTTATAAAGAATATAACCCGTGAGTCGACAGTTTACGATATAATAATATGTTATGTAACATGAGTATTCGGCGAGGTTTATAGAGAATATAACCCGTGAGTCGACAGTTTACGATATAATAATATGTTATGTAACATGAGTATTCGGCGAGGTTTATAGAGAATATAAACCGCCGTGAGTCGACAGTTTACGATATAATAATATGTTATGTAACATGAGTATTCGGCGTGATTTATAGAGAATATAACCCGTGAGTCGACAGTTTACGATATAATAATATGTTATGTAACATGAGTATTCGGCATGGTTTATAGAGAATATAACCCATGAGTCGACAGTTTATCATATAATAATATGTTATGTAACATGAGTATTCGGCGTGGTTTATAGAGAATATAACCCGTGAATCGACAGTTTACGATATAATAATATGTTATGTAACATGAACATTGGGCGTGATTTATAGAGAATATAACCCGTGAGTCGACAGTTTACGATATAATAATATGTTATGTAACATGAACATTTGGTGTGGTTTATAGATAACATAACCCGTGAGTCGACAGTTTACGATGTAATAATATGTTATGTAACATGAGTATTGGGCGTGGTTTATGGAGAATATAACCCGTGAGTCGACAGTTGACGATATAATAATATGTTATGTAACATGAGTATTCGGCGAGATAAATAGAGAATATAACCCGCGAGTCGACAGTTTAAGATATAATAATACGTTATGTAACATGAGTATTCGGCTTGCTTTATAGAGAATATAACCCGTGAGTCAACAGTTGACGATATAATAATATGTTATGTAACATGAGTATTCGGCGTGGTTTATAGAGAATATAACCCGTGAGTCGACAGTTGACAATATAATAATATGGTATGTAACATGAGTATTCGGCGTGGTTTATAGAGAATATAACCTGTGAGTCAACAGTTTACGATATAATAATATGTTATGTAACATGAACATTTGGCGTGATTTATAGAGAATATAACCCGTGAATCGACAGTTTACGATATAATAATATGTTATGTATATAATAATATGGTATGTAACATGAGTATTCGGCGAGGTTTAAAGAGAATATAACCGGCGAGTTGACAGTTTATGATATAATAATATGTTATGTAACATGAGTATTCGGTGTGGTTTATGGTGAATATAACCCATGAGTCGACAGTTGACGATATAATAATATGTTATGTAACATGAGTATTCGGCGTGGTTTATAGAGAATGTAACCCGTGAGTCGACAGTTTACGATATAATAATATGGTATGTAACATGAGTATTCGGCGTGGTTTATAGAGAATGTAACCCGTGAGTCGACAGTTTACGATATAATAATATGGTATGTAAAATGAGTATTCGGCGTGGTTTATAGAGAATGTAACCCGTGAGTCGACAGTTTACGATATAATAATATGGTATGTAACATGAGTATTCGGCGTGGTTTATAGAGAATATAACCCGTGAGTCGACAGTTTACAATATAATAATATGTTATGTAACATGAGTATTCGGCGAGGTTTATAGAGAATATAACCCGTGAGTCGACAGTTTACGATATAATAATATGTTATGTAACATGAGTATTCGGCGTGGTTTATAGAGAATATAACCCGTGAGTCGACAGTTTACGATATAATAATATGTTATGTATCATGAGTATTCGGCGTGGTTTATAGAGAATATAACCCGTGAGTCGACAGTTTACGATATAATAATATGTTATGTAACATGAGTATTTGGCGAGGTTTATAGAGAATATAACTCGTGAGTCGACAGTTCACGATATAATAATATGTTATGTATATAATAATATGGTATGTAACATGAGTACTCGGCGTGGTTTATAGAGAATATAACCCATGAGTCGACAGTTTACGATATAATAATATGTTATGTAACATGAGTATTTGGCGAGGTTTATAAAGAATATAACCCATGATTCGACAGTTCATGATATAATAATATGTTATGTAACATGAGTATTCGAAAAGTCGAACACTAGCAAAGAATCTGACTGGCACAATCGCCTTCTACCATATCACATTCATCTAACGTTAGGCACAGATCACTCAGAACCAGTCTATCGAACGACCATATCACATTCATCTAACGTTAGGCACAGATCACATAGAACCAGTCTATCGAACGACCATATCACATTCATCTAACGTTAGGCACAGATCACACAGAACCAGTCTATCGAACGACCATATCACATTCATCTAACGTTAGGCACATATCACACAGAACCAGTCTATCGAACGACCATATCACATTCATCTAACGTTAGGCACACAGCACACACAACCAGTCTATCGAACGACCATATCACATTCATCTAACGTTAGGCAAAACAGCACACACAACCAGTCTATCGATCGACCGCAAGCGCTCGCCCTCGTGGATATACATACTATTAAACACAGGAAGTGCTATTTTCATCAATGGTGGCAACGAACATACGTTCTTAACGTTAGGCTTTTCATTAATACATTAAACATTCAACTGCGTCTTACAAAAGTCTGAAATATGTTTTGTAAAAACTGACATATATTTAGACATAGATAGTTTCAGTATATAGTTATATAACGGGTTCGTCTGAGTTTGTTTGTTTTTGTGGGTTCTTTGTGTCATTTTTTAAATATAGAAAATATCAAACGAGTCTAAGTTCTTTGTTTCTATAAATGTTTTTCGATTGCCGTGTTAAAGTCTGACACGTGTCCCATCTACGATAAAACTGCCTACGCAATATCAACAGCCTACATAATATGTAGAAGAAAATCATTTAGTCTTCATTACATTAGTCCTGTGAACCAATTCACCAAACTCTCGCAACTTTGCCATATCGCAGTGAAATGCTAAAAGACTTGCCAAAAGTATGCTTTATTGTCTAGCAGAGTCTAAGGGAGCTTTGATAATCAGGCCCCTGGACTAACAAACGCCAATAGTGTCTCTACAGCAAGTTCAAACCCTACCACCTATCACATTTGAGTTTTAATTATATGTTGTTGTTTTTTCTCACTGCCTTTTAATTGCTTTAGACTAGCACGGCCCTGTTTCGACAACACTACCACCACTTTCGCTTTGTCAGAATTGAAACCATTTCTGCTTTATTGCTTCAGCGAATTTTCTAAATATTCTTCAAATATCGCTTCGGTCGGAGAACCTGGCGTTCAACTGGGCAATATTTACGGCGTTTTTACGCCTGGGCGGGTCTCCATCAATCCTTAATATTCGTGATTAAGAATGTTTCATTCATGGACGGTACTTTGCCTCGACCTTTCATCGACTGCTAGACCCTTTCATCCAGTGTTCAGTGTTTAAATGCAAAAGCGGCATTCAGTGGGACAAAATGGACGCATTTGTTTGATCGGAATTGCTCGAAGACCCTCCGCGAGGGAACCGTCGTATTAAATCGGATAGACGATGTCCTGACTTAATTTTATTGCCATTCGTGAGTTATACATTTGCGTTACAGAGCGCGTTTTAGTGGACTGTTGCATAAAATATTGTTATCGTTTGAGATGGTTAACGACTAACACTGCCCTAGTTGTGTCCGGACGTACAGACTTATGCTCTCATTGTCGTCATTCCGATTCCGTGTAAACAGTAGGGAAGCCCTTGCCGAACTGGCAGGAGAAAAGACGGTGTGATAGATCTCGTTTGATGCATTAGCATAGATAATGAATAGTGCCCTTCCCATGTCTTAAGACTTGTTGGGAAGAGTCCCGCGGTATTATAATGTGGTATAACGCTCAAAACGTGACATAGTTGAGTTCTAGTGTACCATCTGAATAGTTCCCTTTCCACAGCATAATACTTGTTGGGAAGAGCCCCGCGGTATTGCAATGTCCAGTAAGTGATATAACCCTAATAGGTTGACATAGCTGACTTCTAGTGTAGCTTCTGAGTGGTGCCATTCCAACGTCATAGTCTTGTCTGAAAGAACCCCGCGGTATAATGTCATATAACCCCCAAAACCCCCAAAACGTGACATAGTTGAGTTCTAGTGTAGCATCTGAATAGGAATAGTGCTCTTCGCATGTCATAGACTTGTCTGAAAGAGCCCCACGGTAACATAATGTTCATTAGAGTGATATAACCCCAATAAGTGACATAATCGGGTAGCATGTGAACAGTGCCTTCCTATGTCATAGACTTGCTGTATTATAATGCCCAGTAAAGTGGTATAACCCCACACATGACATAGATGAGTTGTAGTGTAGCATGTGAACAGTGCCCTTCCCATGTCATAGACTTGTTTGCAAGCGCCCGCGGTATTATAATGTTCAGTAGAGTGATACAACCTCCAACAGTGACATATCAGAGTTCTTGTGTATAAACTTTGTCTAGGAGCGTTGGCAGTACTGTCAACAAATTATAATTATGTGTTAACAATTATCAAGTGTGTGTGTGTGTATGTGTGTGCGAGAGAGAGAGAGAGAGAGAGAGAGAGAGAGAGAGAGAGAGAGAGAGAGAGAGAGAGAGAGAGAGAGAGAGAGAGAGAGGATTCAGCACTATTTAGAAGGAATGTCACGATACTACGATCTATTACAACACTATTACTGTCGATATGATACGAGATACTCTTGCTTGCGTATCGACACGATACTACGATCTATCACCATACTATTACTGCCGATATGATATGAGATACTCTTGCTTGCGTATCGATTCCTGTTTTAAGTTAGTATCGATTGACCAACACCAATTCGCACTGAAACATACTAATTGACAAATGACTTCGTTCAAGGAAAATCACTGGCGTGGACAGATGCTATGCACCTGCTTAGGCCAATACATCTATGGTGTGGTGTTTAACTGTGTTTAATCAGTCTTTCACTTCTATTATGTTTATTTCTTATTTTATAGGGGCTGGACTTAGCGCAGTGGTAAAGCGCTCGCTCGATGCGCGGTCGGTCTTAGATCGATTCCCGTCAATGGGCCCATTGAGGTATGTCTCGTTCCAGCCAGTGCAACACGACTGGTATATCAAAGACAGTGGTATGTGCTATCACGTCTACGGGATGGTTTATATAAAATATCCCTTGCTGCTAATCGAAGCGAGTAGCCCATGAAATAGCGATAACGCGTTTCCTCCCTTAATATTTGTGTGGTCCTTAACCATATGACCGACGCCATATAACCGTAAATAGAAATGTGTTGAATGCGTCGTTAAATAAACCATTTCCGTGTTTGTTATTTTAAAATCACTTCACCAAAGCTTCAACTTCTTGTGTTCCTAAAGAAAAAAAAAAGAAAAAAAAGAAAGAAAAAAAAAAAAAACACCCGCCGGTTATGTATCGTGAGGATGATATATCGCGATAGCACGTAGAAGAGATCCGACTCGAAAAACAAATTGGATTACTGCGACTGATGCACTCCGAACTGTACCAAGACTAATCACTTGTCAATTAGTAAAGATATACCTCCACTGGAGCTTATCGGTGGGAACCTGTGGACGGCACACCTGTCTAGCACTAAGCACTCAGGTGCTCAACCTACGTATATATGATATATCACCATTGAACATAAATAGTATATCGTGTTCCAGAGAACACATAAACGATAGCAGTGATTATGAGATGATGGTCTTTGTGTGGCAAGTTCAATATTGATTTGTTTTTAAATCGAGATTGAGTTTTACAATCAGTTTACTATGGGGACGATGTTCGACAAACCCTGTCAGTATGTGACATATTTTGTTTCTGCTCGTCTAAAGGCACAACTAAGTGACAGTCGAGCGCAAAATGAGTAAAAATATAAATAGTTATACATTTGTAGTTTAAAAGAACAGTCAACATATTATAGCGAGATATATAATAGGAAATATATCGCCTTGAATTACTAACGTTGAGGATCACAATAATCCAGTTCATCCAGAAAGCCTTCACCAAACGGAAACTTATTACAAGAAAAAGTTATTTTCTCAAAATGACTAATTCACCATGCACCGTCTCGTGGCCTCAGCAGATCAGTATCGAGGTACAGTCAAACCTGTCTTAAGCAGTCACACAGGGAGTAGATAAAAGTGGCCGCTTAAGACAGGTGACCGCTGAGTACAGGTTGCCACATATATGGTATTTTATATATTTCTTGTTGTTTTTTGTTTTACCGTCTGTACTGCTAATCAACGGATGTGTGCCTCACAGTTCACTATAAATCAACTTTTGACATATCGTCTCCTTCAGAAAGAATGCAAATGGAATGTATTAAATTAACCGTTATCAACAAGTTGTTTTTTCCCCATTTAATTATTTAATTCCTATTTAATGTGGTATATTGTCATAATAAGTCGCTGCTTAATACAGGTATTTTGACGATTTGGGATCCGATTTAGGTGACCGCTGGCCGCGTTAGACAGGTGACCGCTTATTACAGGTGTATTTACATTAAAAATCATTTGGGAGGGGAAAACGTGGCCATTTAAGGCAGGTGACCGCTAAGACAGGTTTGACTGTACTTGAATGCGTCTTGAGATACCGTGCACAGGCAGCTAGTGTTTGATGGTATTTAGGACTTTCAGTAACAAGGTGCAAGAAAACATAACCTACTCCCTCTGGGAAGCATACGATATGCTTACAAACGAAACGGTCTTCGTAGTACATAATCTTTTGATTAAAACAAATACTACATGAGCAGACGTTAGATAATATTTATCTTATAACAATTAGACGCGCCTTCTATACCGTTATTGCTTTTGATATTGCATTTATAACTAGTGTAAATGATATTAGAAATATATAAGTAAATTATAAATGAATATATAAACAAATACATACCTAAACATAGATAAATAAATAAACATTAATAAAATGCCGTCAAACATAAGCAACATTTTATTTCAATTTATTTTCTTGCTTGTATCCAATTAAGGTTCAAACACATTGTCCTGGGCACACATCTCAGCTATCTGGCATGCCTCTCCAGGACAGTGATTTATTGTCTGGTGATTAGTGAGAAAGAAGAGAGTGTAGTGGTCTACCCACCGAACCGTTAAAATGTGCTTTGGGTGGCAACCGGTGTACCTACCAGCGAAAAGGTGGAGTAGCCACGATCCCATCAAAACCGAGGAAAAACCAAAACCAATACAACAATCATTTAACATGAAAGGGTCATTCACCTAATATCTGGACCACACACACATATTAACATGCTTGCTTACTTCATTTGTTAGCTACACCTCTAGAATCAGTGACGTCAACCAAGCAAACATTGGCAGCATTGGAAGATATTCATTTATAAAATGATATCGTTAGAGGCGCGAGGACAATGCGATGGCTATCAATTGGCATATAGCCACAATTGATTTGTAAACGATGTTGGCACGAGTAGATCACTGACGAGGGATTGTCTGCCCAGTGTGATTGGAATTGGTGTGCAAGATAAAAATCATCGGCAGGTCACTGACCTCAATACTCTGTATCTCGGACAGCAGAGCTGCATAAATTTGACCCAAACGACACAATCCAATTAATCGTCTAAAATCATGATTTGCATAAGAATCGAAAATCATGACGAATGCAGTCGGTGGGCATTAGATCCGGTCACACACGTATAATAACTCATTTGATATAATATCTCAGCTAGTTCGTGAAATAAGCTATTTGCAGACTTTTTGGTAGAAATGAAACTGAACTCATTTCTATCCGCTTTTTTGTTTCGCTTTTGCTATTTAGAGTAGGACAGTAGTCCAATATAATGTTTTTAGCTTCTCGGATTTCTATTTGCTTCCATTTTGTTTACTCGATACTTCGTTGTCTAATCTGAATATTTATCCAACTGGTGATCATTACCAAACGCATCACAGCTTACACTGACACCACAGATAAACCTCTAATAATCGTGTCATAAAACAGATATCACGGCGAGTAACTAAGCAGTCCTGAAAGCAATAATTGCCGGCGATCGGTTTCAGGGTAAAGACAGATATATGGGAGAGATTTGATTCACGACTCTAATGGAGATTAATGCAATACACAACGATAATAAGCCAGTCTCGAGAAGAATGGCGACTGATAAAGTGGAGAGGATATTGAATGCGGCTATTGTGAGGAACCCAGTGCTGAACAACAAACTGAGCAATTCTGAAGGACGTGAAGACATAAAACTGACGATGTATATCTTACATGGACGATTTCCATGGACGTTCCTTAAGAAAAGGGATTGGAACTGTGGTTTTCTGTAAGCAGACCAGATCATAAGCAAGTTATTTATTCAATAGTTTTATTATCATACAATACAATTTATATTTCAAGTGATATCCCTACATTCTATTGACATATATATATATATATATATATATATATATATATATATATACACACACACACACACACACACACAGTGCGTTAATATCTATGTATGTAACAGTCAACCTCGACATACATACAATATAGAGATATTCATACATCAATACACACTAGCCAGTGCCAAGGTCTGCCCACTGTTTCATGTATGTACGTAAGTGGGATCGACCGCGTAGCTTGTAGGCCCCATGCATATAGTTGAGTTAAAGCGCATGCTTTTTATGGATGTTACAATAGCTCAGAAGGTATCGTGGCAAGCCAGCAAAGTTGCGGGCGATTCGCTGCCATAGGTTCGAGTCCCAGCAACGGCATGGGACAATTTGTGAGGCCAGGAAGGATTTAATTATCCCCTGCGCCAGTGCGTTTATATCTATGTATGTTACAGTCAACCTTGACATACATACAATATATAGATATTCATACATCAATGCATACAAGCCAGTGCCAGGTCTGCCCATTGTTTCATGTACGTAAGAGGGATCGACCGCGTAACTTGTAGGGCCTATGCATATAGTTGAGTTAAAACACATCCTTTTTATGGATGCCGCAATAGCTCAAAAGGTATCGTGGCAAGCCTGCAAAGTTACGGGTGATGCGGTGCCATAAGTTCGAACTGTAAAGAA
>JAECMU010048565.1:0-11094 GCA_016106625.1 Dracogyra subfuscus | reverse complement strand
CACACACACACACACATAGAGAGAGAGGGAGGGTTGGGGCACAGGAGTTATGCCCCTCTACAGTCAAAACTTATATATAATAATAATTCTTGATTTTTCTTAAAGGGACATTCCTGAGTTTGCTGCAATTTTTAACATGTTATCGACTAACAGAGACATTTTAACGATTGTAATTACATATCAGATATATTTTTCTGCATAAACTATTAGTGACTGTATACTAAACGTGTTTCTGATCGTTCTGATACATGTAATAGGTAACATTTCATTTTATTTCCTAAAATATATTTTTGGGCTTCTTAGAAATAATAAGACGACCAGAAGTACATTGAATATACAGACACTGATATTCTAAACAAGAAAAGATATTTAATATGAAAGTTTAATCGTAGAAATATGTTTTTTAGCCAAAAACATCTTACAATGCAACAAAGTCAGGAATGTCCCTTTAATCCAGTGAACACAACAAGCAGGCCTATCATCTAGTTTTCTAATTTCTTTTTCTATTTTCATTTGCCAAATATTACACATAATTTATATTGTTACCAATAATGTCTTCTTCCAGTTGTTCATTCACAATATTTTGTTGCTTACTGCAAGACTTTTCTGAAATGCAAATTCATATAACTGTCACATGGATTTAGTACTTCTGTAGTAATTTAATGCACTTTCCTTCTTTTTTATATTCTTTTTTTAATTATTATTATTTAGATTTTTCTTTATTTTTTATTTCATATGTTTATTATTAGTAGTATTATATTTATTATTATTATTATTATTATTATGTTTATTATGTTTATTATGTTTATTATTATCATCATCATCGTATTATGTGATATATTGTAACTTAAACGTAATTGACTCCACACATAATCGAGATATCAGCTGATAGAGATTTCGAACCTAACTATCCTTGGATAAACACGCCATTTACATAACAAAACTTAAATATGTTATAGTAATGTTTAAAGACATACAAATAAAGGTATAATTTTACATATAGAATTAGGACGAAATAGTATACTTTAGGTCTGTATACAGCTATATATCCGCCCCTTATATTCTGGTAATCAACAGAATATGCATTGCGTTTTAATAAGATGTTTTAGTAATTAATAAAAATGTAATTTACTGCATGGAGGGCCATTTGCAAACATAATATTGTAGCAAGATTTATTGTATAAATGCTCTCTGAAAGACATAAATTCGTCACAATGTCGAGTAATCCATTTGCGAAGACATTGTTGACTATAATAATGACTGCGTAAAATAGTTTAAAACGTGTTCAGGTGTCGGTAAAGTTTCACAGTAAAAGGACAATGAACCTGTTGTGATTCCTTATTGGTTTTTTCCAGTTCCTTACGTAGTGGGAGGGGTTTCCGATACAACGGCTGCTCAGAGTCACGGTCTTGTATGCCAACTAACAAATATAAAACGACGGGTAGAGACATATATTTTTTTCTACGGACTCAAGTACATGTACATTTATTAAGCTGCCATTCACACATATGTAAGGAGTGCAAAAGCGAATTTGTATCTGAACTTTGAAAATATAGATCTGCACGACGTCGTAAGTTACAGTTCAAAGGTGAGTGATATAATTATCAATAGCTGGCATGGTATGTTGTTTAGAGCGTCAATAAATAGACTATTGTGGGGTTTTTCTAACATTTATTTTTTTATAATGCAATTGTGAATTTAGGAATTTAAATAGGGTGATTTAAAACAAACCACAACAAGGAACAATTTTTGAAGATGGATAGCGGAAAAAAGCACGAAACGCAGATATTGATATTTTTTATTAAAATACTTTCTTATATTGTGGCTGTCGTTCTATCTAGTGCACCACGACTGGTATATCAAAGGTATGTGTTGTCCTGTCAGTGTGATGGTGCTTATAAAAGATCCCTACTGCCAATCAAAACATATGGCGGGTTTCCTCTCCACTATTGTATCAAAATTACCAAATGTTTGACATCCATTAGCTGATTATTTAAAACACGCAATGTGTTCTAGTGGTGTCTTTAAACAAGATACACTTTAAATAGTTTTGAATGATGAAATACATTTTGATACATGGTTGTATTATAAAGGGACATTCCTGAGTTTGCTGTAATTCTTAAAGATGTTATCGACTAACAGAGACTTTAGCGGGCAGCATAGCCCAGTGGTACGGTGCCCGCCTGATGCGCGGTCGGTCTAGGATCGATCCCCGTCAGCTAACCACTGGGTTTTTTTCTCGACATAATCATATGTCCGACGCCGATATAACCTTAGTTAAAATGTGTTGAGTGCGTCGTTAGACAAACAAAAAAAAAGAAGAAAAAAAGAGAGACTTTATAACGACTGTAATTACATAGCAAATACATTTCACTGCACAACATGTTAGTGGCTGTTTATTAAACGTGTTTCTGATTGTTCTACTATTTGTACTAGATTAAATTTCATTTTATTTCCTAACATATTTATTTTCATACGTATGAAATTATTTTAAGACAAAATCCAGTTTGGGCATCTTGCAAATATGAAGACGACCAGAAACACATTGAATATACAGACACTGATATTCTAAACAAGAAAATATATTCGATATGTAAATGTGATCGTAGAAATATTGTATTAGTCGGAAGCATCTTACAATGTAGCAAACTCGGGAATGTCTCTTTAAAAGAAGAACTTGCTCGGCCTCTACCGTTCGTACTGACAACGATGGTCGGATGTCTCACCATGTTCTTCTCACACAGTCCATAGTTCTCTAAAAACACTTCTGTAAACCTTCGAGTATTATTTTTACCCCAACATTTCGAATTTTCATTTTCGTGCAATGTTTTTGGGGGTGTTTGTTTTAATCACCCGATATACGCATCTGGTGACCTTGAAACCTCTGACTGCATTACGTTAAATAGCGAAACAGGTATGCAATGTAGAACAAACACATTTTACTTCATGACCGATACGTACGTTACAGCTATGACGCAACTCTGCCTTTTGTTCTTAACTTGTAAATTTATTTTCAACAACAATATTGTTAGAACATCTTGAATAGAAAGATAAATATTGAAAATGGGTAATGAAAAGAATACACAAACTCGCTACTAGGCAACACTCTTTTATTTTGCGCTTGTGAATTGATGCTTGGGAAGGACACCATCATTTCACTCGTGAAAGATAAGCAGTAGTTACCTCATACCTTTACGAGTGTTTCGTCTAGTTAGACCACTGTTTTGCGGCCGTTGAGTGACGTGTGTAATGTTCGAGGGCGTAGCCCGAGATCTATTACACACGTCACTCAGCGGCCGTAGAAACAGTGGTCTAACTAGACGAAACTCTCGTAAAGGTATGAGGTAACTACCTTGTACCACGCCCCCTTTTGCTGCGCTACCTTGACGTCACAAAATAGTTTGAAATTTTGAATTAGGTTAGATACACCCATCGTCTAACTATAGGTTACACCACGGGTAAGATCAAAGAGGCCGACAGCAAAGCGTGGTACAAGCGGTATTACCCAATAGCTCGTTGAGTATTCTTTAAATCTCTACACAATGCAGCGTATAATGGGCATTTGACCTACATAGAGAGAGTTTATTACCAGGGTGTTTTACAGTATCGTATGTATCATATAGTATGCGAGCCTCTGGCGAACATTATATATTCCTACTATATATTGACAATACCGAAACACACGACTGTAATACTCTCTGTTTATCATATAATCTCAAGCTTACTACAACGCGATTTTTGTTGTTGTTGTAAACAGTGCACGCCAGTTTAATTCCAGTCCATCATTAATAGATATTCAAATGACGTAATCATATGTGCGCCTTGTGTCTTTGTGAATGGAAATGACATCAAACTCAAAAGACGTCATTTTTGTTGTCCTTGCACTAAAATAAACTGGTGTATAATGTTGGGGTTTTTCTCTCTTTTTTTCTGAACGCTGGATAGCTTTCCGTGTAAAATTGCCACTGAAATGTTTTTATTTGATGAATATGAATGCATACGTCAATTATGAAGTGTCACCCTAGTATGTTTGCTTAAATGTCAATAGGCAGTAAATACTTAGTTCCGTGACCTTGATTAATTTACATTTAATTTGCAAAGTTATCAAATTCATAAAGTATGTGATCTGAACAATATCACATACTTTTATTGCATTGGAAATGTAAGATATTATATGATAAATATATGTATAATACCAAACAAGCTTGTCCGTCATACCCTTTTTATGAAACGAGTGACCAGTTTTGGCATCTGACGAAAAAAGCACACGTTGTTTCTACGAATTGGGTCAGCAAATACTCTACGTCACACTTACACTTAAACGGCGACACGGTGAACGGCGACACAGTGAACAACGAGATGTGAGCTAAGTACAGTTTAGATTTTGGTTTGAAGCTTGTATTAACTGTCAGTTACTGAGGTGTTCACATTCACAATAATGACGTAGTTGGTGATCGCACCAGCAACGATTCAGCTGAGTAGGTGGGATTGGCCAGATGTGACCCTGACATTTTGTACATAGGGCCGTACAAATGTTTGACGACAGACACTTGCCGCAACAGCGTTTTGGCTGCGTACACAATAGGCCCAAATACAACAGTCTGTCTTCTCTCAATGTCCTTTTATATTCTGTAATGGTACACTTTTAAATCGCACTATTTTGTAGAAACATTGTTTGATATGTTAATAATCTGTCAACAAAATGTATTCAACAGACATTTTGCACGTAATATTTTCATGCACCCACTTTATTGTATTGCAGGGAGATGCAAAGTTACCTTATTCGAATACCGACGTCATTGAAAGAATCTAGCACGCAAGTCTTCGTGAACCAGTAAACTGGTTAACTAGACAGTAGTTGTTATGACATGAGTAACTTACACGGGCGTCTACATACACAGAACTTCACATACGTTCGTTTCGCTTCTTATTTATTGAACGAGTAATCATAATATTCGTTTTACGTGCCTCAGTACCTCTATGGTTTCGGGTACATCCCTGGGTGCGGCCTTGGACGGAACGAGACCTTGATGGGGGCAAGTTTGAAAATATATTAATGAAAAATGGGATAAAGTGACGTTAATAATAATAAACATAATATTGTGTGTGCCATCCAAAATTTATTTAATAGCTATTTCAACATTACTCAACATTGAAAGGCAAACAACTAAAACAATTTGTGTTTGTTTGTTTTTTATGTAAATATTTATTTATAACCATGTCATATACAAGTAGGCAAAGCAACATACAGTAATACATATGTGTATCAAGTATACCATTAATACATAACAGGCAAGACTAAATAATGCACAGCCTTATACTATGAATTATTTTAGCAAATTATGACACACAGACCATAACTTTGCAAACTTATTATAATTATAACTGCCAAACGCAATACGTTTTGTGATATCATAGTACTGAAATATTTCCTTTTGGATCCATGTAATATTTGGAATGTAAGATTTTGAATGACTTTTAAATATTCAGCGCTTCGTTATTAATATAATTATGTTAATGGGATCATTGTTCCTTTGTTTAAAACCCAAAATAACATTTTCTTTTGTAAATTCTACTAATAAACCAATGCATTATTCCATTTAGCATAAAAGACTGGTTGATTATTTATTGTACTATCATCATTAAACCATAAACAATGACTCTAAATCCTTTTAAATAGAAACATTAATTTTGTACACCAAGCTAAAAAAAACCATAATATTATTTCCAAACATTATTCTTAATTTGTGGTAAATAAAAAAAAATCAGTTTCTTTAGAGTCAAATTCTATTTAAAAAAAAGAAGATCTTTTATCTCCTGAAATAGCAAACATGTCCACTTTGCATCAGAACATACCAGTCTTTTAACCCAAGCAATTTTTTGTGTGTGCAGTAATAAATGACTACATCAGGAACCTTAACACCTCCATTCACAATATTACAATACATTTGTTTACGTTTAATTTTGTCTGGTTTTCCCTTCCATATACAGTTTTTAAAAACTTGTTTTGTAGTGCTTGCATAAAATGAATAGGTGGGTTGGGTAAAGATGAAACTAGGTGATTTAATTTTCCTATAAATAGAGATTTTATAACCGTAATTCTTCCCAAAGGTGAAAGTGTTCTACTTTACACAATTTTTGTAACAACATCAATATAGGTAATTTTATCGGCATAATTACTTGGAATCATATTTTATAAATTGATATCAAAGTAAGTTAAATTGTTCAGTCCAGTCAAATTTCCATTCTTTACATAGCTTATATCTACTACGTGTTTTTTTCATCATATCCAAATTAATTTAGTCTTGTCTATATTAATTTTAAGGCCTGAAAAACGAGTAAAAAAAAGCGTATTTAAGGATTTTGTTTCTTCTAATATACTATATGAATCTTTAATTATACTGCCATCAGTTTTTTTCTAGTTCTACAAATGATTTATTTAGAAATTTCTACTCTCTAATTTAAAAAGAAAATATATTTTGTAGGTTTCTCTCCTTTTTCGATCCATCTTGCTTTTGATCTAATGCAATTACCTTTAGCTTTTATATTTGTAATACTTTATAATTCAATATTTAAAAAATATTAATGTTTTCTGCTAACTTATTTTTAACACTCAAGTCATCGGTACCGTCTAATTTGTTTTATTAACTCCTCCAACAACGTTTCTATCTCCCTCTGTCTATTTAATGTTGTTCGCTTTTTTTTCTAGATGAATACGAAATAGTTTGTTCACGAATCATAAGTAGTAATGTTTCCCAAAGTAATTGATCATCAGTTATGAAAGAATTGCTATCCTGATTACCATTTTTATTTTTATACTGATTAATAGTTTCACTTTAATTAATTCCACATATTCTTTATCTTCCAATAAGGAATTATTGAATTTCCAAACACATTTCCCTCTTTTAATGTCATTGATGTTTAAAGTTAGTTCTGTTGGTGAATGGTCAGATTTAAAGCTGGGGTGTATCTCTGTAGTAATAAGTGAAGATATTAGATTATGCGAAATAAGAAAGAAATCTATGCGCGATTGTTTCAACAGTGTAGGTTGTCTCCAAGTGAAACGTTTTATATCTGGATTTTGTTCTCTCCAAGGGTCTATAAGATCAAATATTTATTTCATTTCTATTACTTTATCACGGGATTTGGGATTATTAACAGCTCTGTAATTGAATAAATCAAGAGTGGGGTCCTGAACCAAATTCCAGTCACCACAACTAATGTCATATTTACTATCTAATTGCTCAATTATATTTATTAAACTGTCATAAAATTCAGGACTGTCCATATTTGGGCCGTATACACTAATCAACGTATATAATTCATTATCTATTTCTACGCTTAAAGCCAAATAATTACCATCCCCATCCCTTTGTACTTTTTTAAACTTTAAATTCAAAATTATTATTAAATAGTATAGCAATTCCTCGGGCATTTCATTTATAGCTGCTGAAATAACAGAATGAGTATCCCCATTGCTGCTTAAAAATTTGGTCTATATCTTTGGTAAAATGTACATCCTGGAGACAGTATATTGAAGCATTTTTCAACTTTAAATACTGGAATATTTGCTTTCTTTTCAAAAAATCATTTATTCCTCTACAATTTACAGAAATTATTTTAATATTCTTATTATTTTGTTTTAGTAATATATTTAATTAAAAAATCATTATTTTCTGTAACTTTACTGTCAGACCTGTACGTATGTACTTTAATACATGTATAATATTCAGTGTTTTGCCAGAATAAAGCCGTTTGTAATCATTGAATGGTTATATTTTTAGATGTACTTCCAATCTAATTAATATATTTAAAAACCAAAACAAATTAAACTTTAACATTAAAATAAATAGTGCAACACGATTTGTTTCCTCAGGTTCATTTATTAAAGATGATCTTATGAAAAACCTGAAATAACAATAATACATTTATTATAATCGTGTTTAAATAAATATAATAATAATAATAGAGATGTTAATTCATTCATTCACTCACACATTAATTCAATCATTACAAATCTAAACGACAAAACCAAGCGCAGTCAAAATCGTATCTCTGCACAAGGTTTATTCATTACAAACACCTGTGCATGTACATGTCTATATAAAAACATATTTCATACATTTGTCTTATACGAACTAAAATATAACATAGTCTGGTATTCAATATTGAGTTAAAATATGTTATTATAAAACATTCACTTCTCAGACATCTCGTTCTAGTTTGCACTAAAACTCATGTGAAAATATAATAATTATCTTTGACTTTGCAGTCGTAAATAAAATATTTGTTTGTTCAGATCAAAGCATAAGAAACAATGAGATCGGGTGTGGTTAATTTGGCGGGAACAGGTAGAAAAATACCCAGCATGCAGCGCTACTGTCCTAAGCGTCAATGTATTCAGTCAACAGTCACCTGTCACTAATTACACGTGCCACCGAAAACATACCAACCCAATCTAAAGCAACCAATCTATAACATTACCCTTACTATTAATATATAAACTGTAATCAGGTAAGTGACTAACTACAAACAATTAAGGCCCTAACTATCTAATTAATAATATATTAAATAGCAAACACTATACTTGGTTGGATACATTTGTTTAAGCCTTAGTAGGAAAGAGGTTAAAATAAAATACAGATTATTCAAAGGTTTATAAAACAATTTAATTACTATCGATATATCGGACAGACAATGGGAAAAGATGATCGTATTTCAAACTTCGGCCTGACCGGCAAGGAAGTAGTAACGTGGAGGGGTTAGGGTATTTCAGAAATAAAACTCTGCCTACGGTAGAAACCGCCTATGCCGTAATCGCCTATTGATCATACATGACGTCAGTGACAAAAAGTAGGTATGATACAGTTTGAGGTCAGTTTGCACTGCATAACTGCCATCAGCTTAAAATGACTCAGTTTCAACACAAATACTACAGTTCTTCAATACAATACAGTGATGTAATATACATGTACAAACAGAGCGTTTTACTGTCTCTCCAACAGATGTATTTATGTATTTTGTAATTCAGTTAATAGTACACAAATAACAAGAGCTATGTCAATGACGTCGCCATCTGTACCGCTGATAGCGTTACATGTCATGATACATTTAAACATAAATACAACTCCAGTTTTTTACAAAGAAATGTGTTTGATAGTAAGACAATTTTAATAGTTAAATAATAAGATATATTTGAGGTAATATTGCGATCAGCATACAGTACCCTCCCCCACGGGTTATATTGTGCTTGGTCAATGTATTTTCCGGAGACGCATGACGCGACGGCTTCACCCCACTGGCACCCCTAAACATTTCGCTAGCCACAGTCAACACAATGTCCTGCACAGGCGGCTGTTTTACAAAATAGTTCGTTTCAATGCTTCAAATTAATATTATATGTATATTAAATGTTATTTTAAACATGCTAAAGTGCAAATTTTGCTGTAAAAACAGATAAAAGTAATTTTCCTAAAACATTTACCTAGTAACAGTAGTATTTATATAATCATGTTTATGTTGGTCTTGTATGTCGATTTGTAAAGGTAGATAGACGTTCAACATGTTAGAACGAAAACCTTGTTGGCAAACAAAACAAAAACAAAGAAAAAATGCAGTCCCCCAAAACAAATTAACAACATTGTCATTGCTTTTCGTCTCGTGTTCATTCAAACGCCCATGTACACTGCCTTTATTTTGATATAACATTTTTCACTATTTATGCATAAGAGAAGTTGAAACGGAATAGTATATTGTTGCATTGTCCTGATAGGCTAAATAAATATATTATGTTGTGAAAACAATGACGTCCGCTTTGTATCTCTTTATTTTCCGATGTTACGTTTATAACGACGTTAGAGTTAATGATCACATTTCCACAGTACAATATTATATGTTATCTTTTTTTGACTTTGTTCTACCTACAAAAACGCGCAAAATCCCCATATACAAGTTCAGATCCAGATTCCACATGTGTTTGATACAAGATACATTTATCACACGGTTTGAAAATGTCTTTATATTATAATACTCCCGTGTAAGATACTACTCATGCCATAACAATTACTCGATATCTACCTAGTGTATATTCATTTATAACACACCAGTGTAAGATACTACTCATGATGCCATAACAATTACTCGATATCTACCTAGTGTACATTCATTTATAACACACCAGTGTAAGATACTACTCATGCGATAACAATTACTCGATATTTAACTAGTGTAACATTGGCACGCACAGACGAGCTGCGTAATTTTGCGTTTGAATATTTTTTATTTTTTATTTTTTTTTTTTAACAACGCACTCAACACATTATAATTACGGTTATATCGGCGTCGGACATATGGTTATGTCGAGAAAAAAACCCCAGTGGTTAGCTGACGGGGATCGATCCTAGACCGACCGCGCATCAGGCGGGCACTGTACCACTGGGCTATGCTGCCCGCACGCGTTTGAATATCGTCTGTATTCGAATGACGTCATTTTGCATTCTCCAGGCAACGCTGTAGGCAACGCTGTGTGCATCGCGCGTCGTTTTACCGAGCGCTAGAAGACATTGAGTGCATAGTGGCTGTTGAACATGTCTTGCTCAGAGATTATGAACATATATAGCCGTGTTTGTACAAAGCGGTGTAATTTAAAAGTTTATTATTCATATGGTTCAACATAACCCAGTTAATAACAATACTCGTATGAAACACACGTGTAATAGGGGCAGGTGTAATGGGGTAATTGTGGGAAGCGACGTCATAGCATGACGTGGCTTCTCTAGTTCTAGCTCAGACTGCGCCTTTGAAATATGACGCCGTCTCCTTCTAGTTGTGGCTGACACATTTTGAAATGGGCCTTGTTCATAAAGAAAACAACATTAATACTATGAATAATAAAGACATTATTACACTCGCGTGTGAGTCGCACTTATTTTACGAAACTCGTGTCAGTATTCGTGTATTACCCTCGCTCTCGCTCGAACAATACAAAATTTCTGACAATGTCAGCGTAACATCTAGTCATTAGTCAAAAACCCACTAAATGTTATAGTTTAACTTACTTGAATAAAACAAGATCGGTAGGTATATTAATTAATT
>JAECMU010048555.1:17159-31759 GCA_016106625.1 Dracogyra subfuscus | reverse complement strand
AGAAACTTCGGCAGCAAAAACACCCCGGACTACCGGTATGGCCGATCCCTATAGAATCTATTCTTTATTATAGTTTTGAATGTGTTGGGGTGGGGCGGGTAATAGGGTCGTAAAAAAAACAAAAACAAAAACAACCTTGAACTTTGTGTTGTTGTTTTGCAGGTGGAGAGGACGTCTGTGAAGGGGATGACAATTAGTGTGGCACGTGGCTGCGACGAGGAGTGTTTCTATGGTTGCAGGATACAAGGATTTGGCGTTACGCAGCTAAAATGCACATCCTGTTGCAGACAGCCTGGGTGTAACACCGGCAACGGTGCCAAGAGATTAAGGCTGTCTGCAAAGACACTGACCCTATCACTGTGGCTGTGTGGATTAGTGACGTTCTTCTCGGGGGATCAGTCGCTATCATAGTCGCACAAACCAGATGATATGTGAACGTGGAGCCTCCCAGCACTGCTATACAAAATAGAGATATTTTATGACATGGAGGAGAAGAACAAATCTAGTTTCGTTTCAAAACCAGAAAATTTGTTTAATATGCAGTTTTAATTATTGAAAAGGCTGCATTAATATGAAACATTTTAAAATGGCAGCAAATCCGAACAACCCCTTTACAGAGGCGGATGTGGGGGGAGGGGCCCGACCCTTCCCCAAAATTGTTGCTTTCAAGAGAAGACCAAATGATGATGACATGATTGAGAATAGGCCCTATAGACGCAACTACCATAATCAGAGGCGGATCCGGGGGTGGTGGGTGGGTGAGCGCCTAAATAAACAGTTATAATTTTATTATATATTGATTTTAATTTGTTTACGATCTCCTCCAAACCTCCCCAAAGTTCCATTGGCGTTCCGCCTCATGTCATTACCCCCCCCCCCCCGATGGATTTTCTGGATCCGCCACTGCTTTACATCATTCTGTTCTTCTGGTTATTGTCGATTATGATGAAAACGTAACATTAAAATGATGATTATTTGTAAAAGAAGAAATGTCGATATGAACCTGAATTCGATCGAGCATGGGCGTCGATCGGTGGGTCGTTCAAGCCAGTGCTCTACAACTGGTATAACAAAGGCCGTGGTATGTATTATCCTGTCTGTGGGATGGTCATATAAAAGATCACTCGTTCCTAATCGAAAAGAGTAGCCCATGAAGTGACAGCGGGTTTCCTCTATATATATCTGTGTGGTCCTTAACCATATGTTTAACGCCATATAACCGTAAACAAAATGTGTTGAGTGCGTCGTAAAATAAAACATTTCCTTACTTCGATCGGTGGGGAACGAAGGGGGTAGCATATACAGGGGCGGTACAGTGTAAAACAATGATACGGCTCGAGGTTGTCAGACTCTTTTCAAATTCATCTGTGAAGGACAGATAAAACAAATAACACACACACATACACATACACACACACACACACGCGCGCACACACACACACAGTGGTACTGCCATGTATCGGCCGTACTGAAAGCGTCTTCTGTGCCGCCCCTGCATTACACCGTAGGAACGGTGTACGGCAGGAATTAATTGCACATGATTTATTATTATTATTTTTTTGTTTTGCTTAGGTAAGCTTCGTTTGTTTCGTCATCGCCGTAACATTTTTGTAAATATCTTAAAACATAAGAAACTTATGTATTTAAAATGTTACGCTGTAACAGAAAAACACAATATGATACTGTATGCGAAGTTTATTAACTCAGTGTTAAAAGATAAGTTAATACTTGGGCAAAACGTTCGTCGAAATCGTGATTTTTAATTTTATTATTATTATTATTATTATTTATTATTATTATTATTATTATTATTATTATTATTATTTTGCTTTCTTCAGTAGTGTTAGATAAATACTGCGAAATATGAAAACATATACTTAATTTGATATATAGGATACAAAATTTATTCTAATTGGATTAAACATGGAAACGTTTGTACTTTTACTGCCAATATCAACTGAATTATTGCATTTATAAACTGGGTCGTTGAAAAATCAAGTGTATGACGCGAACACCATGCCGGTTTTGCCTAGTGTCGGATTGCAATACTCACCCAATGTACGACGTACACCTATCAATGTTTAAAAATATACCGTCTAATCCATAGTTCAAATACACTATTTTCAGTATTTCTTTCAGAATACCATTATGCCTATCATGGAACCATAATAATATTATTCCCTAGAAATTAGGCAAGGCATGGTAGACCAGACACTTTTGGGCATTTTCACCATTTTCGGGGCACTTGTTTTTCATTAAAAGTTGTTGTTTTTTAATTAAAAAAATAATGTTATTTATCTGCTTGCTTTAATAAATGAATAGCAAGTTATAAAAAGCATATTTTATTAATTAATAATACCTTTTTGGTTGTTTTATAAAGGCAATTTTAAAATTAACTACTGAAAAAGGCTTTTTAAATCTCAGGGCAGCATGGCGCCGATTGAGGCAAGAAGGTACTAGACTACTGAGACATGGTACTGCACCATGCTAAAACAAGCTAGGGAATACATTATGGTTGTGGGTAGGTGTAAACCACTTGCACCGACCAGTGATCAATAACTGGTTCAACAAACGCCATGGTTTGTGCTTTCCTGTCTGTGGGAAGCGCAAATAAACGATCCCTTGCTGCTAATCGGAAAGAGTAGCCCATGAAGTTGCGACAGCGGGTTTCCTCTCAAAATCTGTGTGGTCCTTAACCATATGTCTGACGCCGTATAATCGTAAATAAAATGTGTTGAGTGCGTTGTTAAATAAAACTCTTTTTTTTTTTCCTTTTTTTTTGTTGTATAAAACACTGTTTAGGTAATAATCCAACTTCAAAATTGTCAATATCAAGGATCGAAACATAGGGAAAATGTATTTCAGTTGCTACTGTTATGACTGTGCCAAAACATTCAGCATTTCTCTGCGAACGACTTCTCTCTTAAAGGTAGAGTAAACTAAAACAAGAGCCTTATGTACTGGAAAGATACATACCCGGCCCACCAACACATACTGACACTTTAACAAATTAAAAACGCGTAATTTTAATATTTAAAAAACCCCATGATTATTCCTGCTAACTGGAGGCAGCCATTTTGTTTCTAGTATATACTAGTAATTGTTGCTAGCTTACTGTGATGAATATTATTAAAAAATATTGGGATGCATCCGCTAAAATCAGGTATGTTTTGTTTCTTTAGTTCCAAGACTAATTGCTGACGTGACACGTTAAGTATTACGTAACCACCATCTCGCCAGAGGGCGTATTCACTGGGATGGTACAAAATGGCTGTGCCCGTTATATATAATAGCCGTCACATTTAATCGTTTTATTAATTAACTATACGCTTATACTTGTTGATATTAAGCAATAATGTGCAATATATATCGTTGAATATGCTTACCAGACACATACTGACACTTTAACAAATGAAAAACCCGTAATTTTAAAATTAATAAAAAAACAAACATGATTATTCCTGCTAACTGGAGGCAGCCATTTTGTTTCTAGTGTATACTAGTAATTGTTGCTAGCTTACTGTGATGACTAGTATTAAAGAATACTGGGATGCATCCGCAAAAATCAGGTATGTTTTGTTTCTTCAGTTCCAAGACTAATACCTGACGTGACACGTTAGGTATTACGTAACCACCATCTCGCCAGAGGGCGTATTCACTTGGATGGTACAAAATGGCTGTGCCCGTTATATATAATAGCCGTCACATTTAACCGTTTTATTAATTAACTATACGCTTATACTTGTTGATATTAAGCAACACTGTGCAATATATTTCGTTGATTATGCATACCAGGCCAAATGCCTTGATTGTGCCCTCCTTTAAGAAGACACGACACGAGTGTCACGTACGAGCCACGAAAATAACCGAGTACATAGCAACCGATGGAATCGTAATGTATGTGTTGTCACTCGGCTATTCTCGTGAGTATTCTCGTACAAAACACTCGTATTGTGTGGCTTCGGCTCTAGAGACGAAGATCCAACCTCGCATTAGGCATAGATAAATAAAACAATACAATTGGTTCATTTAATTTCGTTTAATGCAAAACTAAGATCAAAATAGAAATATCCCTGATAATACTTTTTTTCTACAAACTGGGTGAACAAATATGTACTGATTGTGGACACTTGTAAAACAACAAAATAGTAAAAACAAATTGTATAAGAACTGGATATTCAGTTATTACATTGGAAAACAGCATGGCATCAGTCCGTGCATTTAAAAACAAAGATCTACGTTTTCTATGAAATATAAAAACCATGTGAACATGATGGCTTGAAACAGATTCCACAACTTTGAAATATCATAACTTAGTCACTGCGTCAAGCATCTTGTATCTCCGTGTTGTTGTTTGTTTTGTTTTATTGTTGTTGTTGTTTTTTTCTCAAGAATTTACATAATTAAACTAGAGCGAGTGCATACTTTTCACTGTAGCAAAACACTTTATTATGTTGACCACAATCGAATTTTGGAATATTATTGGGCATATTGCAACTTTTGGTATTATTCCTTAAAGGGAAGGTCAACTCATAACGAGAGCTTTATGTGTTGGAAAGATGGATACCAGGACCACCAACACAGTCATACTAACACTTTAACAAATAAAAAACGCGTAATTTTAGAGTTAATAAAAACTTGATTATTCCTGCTAACTGGGGGAAGCCATTTTGTTGGGGGGTTTTGGGGTGTTTTTTTTAATTTATTATTATGACGTCCGATGGTATAACTTGGGGCGAAGTGACGTCAGCTCCGTCCATCTTCTCTATGCACAGTGTAAAGAAACGTTCTAATTTACGACAAGGTGCTTCGGTTTCATCAATTTTACTTGTAAAACAACATAAATAACTTAATAGTATAATAAACTATTTAACTAAATATATTTTAATTTGAATCAATGGAACGAAATGGAGTTATAGTATTTTTCTTTTTTAATAAATCCAAAGCAAAAAATGCATATTATTAGGCCTTCGAGCAAAAATGACCACTCACGATACCTAAATGATGATTTTCTTTTCTTCGGGACTACGTAATTGGTCAGTTTTGTGATTTTAGACTGGAAAGTCTATTTAATCAAGGGTTTTACAGAATTACTTACAGTAATAAAACAGGACAGCTGATAATATAAATTACGATTTGAGGGGTTGCCGTGTGGTTATCACGCAATACTCTGTGATCTTAAGTATTATGTAACCACCAGCTCGCCAGAGGGAGTATTCACTGGGATGGTACAAAATGGCTGTACCCGTTATATATAATATCCGTCACATTTAAGCGTTTTATTAATTAACTATACAATTATACTTGTTGATATTAAGCAATAATGCGTATTATATACAAGGCCAAATGCTTCAATTGTCCCCTCCTTTAAGGGCCTATACAGACGAAACAGCGACAAGCGGCACATCTCAGACACGATTTCCCATCTTACTTCGAATTGCATTTGAGTTTGTCGACGGGTCAAGCGACGATACATGGCGAAGTATTTTTGGGAAATCTTAGACCAGAGAAGACTTTTGTTGGAATGCCATCAACGGCACTATTGTTTTTATTCATGCCCGTTATTTGTACTTGAATTAATGATTTGACCAATAAAGTTATATTGTACAAACATACAGTGATAATCCTTATTCATATTCCACATGTATAGTCACAATATTTAGATAGATGAGGCCAAAATAATTATTTTATGTAGCGTAGCCTGCAGTAAACGCCTTTACTTATTTAGAATTAGCAACTGACCAACAATAGGTTATTAGATTTGTTCATGTTCAGATTTTCTAAAACAATATTATATGTTATATCAGTGTCTCCCCTTCACCCCTACACTTTTAAAACCGGATCAACACCAATCGATCTAGGGAAGTGGAAGTTGGTTCGACATTCAACATTGAATATTGCTCTGACAACAACATTCAACATTCAGAAAAACAATAATTATAATTTAAAGGGACATTCCTGAGTTTGCTGCAATGTTTAAGATGCTATCGACTAACAGATACTTTTTAACGATTGTAATTACATACCAAATATATTTTTATGCCTACAATATTAGTAGCTATATATTAAACATGTTTCTGACCGTTTCTAATATTTGTACTAGGTTTAATTTAACTTTAGTTCCTAAAATATACTTTTTTCGTACGTACGAAATTATTCAAAGACAAAATCCAGTTTGGACTTCTTGCAAATATTAAGACGATCGGAAACATATTGAATATACAGACACTGATATTATAAACTAGAAAATGTATTTAATATGTATGTTTAATTTAGAAATAATTTATTAGTCGGAAACATCTTACAATGCGGCACACTCGGGAATGTCCCTTTAAGATGCAATTAACATTCTTTAAAAACTTCAGTTCAGATACAAGTGTTTGTCTATGAAAACAACCAATTTAGAAAATGATTTAGGAATAAACGATAATATGGGATGGCTCGGAAATAAAGCAAAGTGGTAATCCACGCAAAAAATTTCTAAAGGTCGCAATTCGAAGATCAGCTCAATATTCAGATTAAACCCACAATTCTGAAACTAAACAGAATGTTTATCATATATGATACACAGTGTAAAATCAAGGCAACAACAATGTTTAAACGAAACAGAATGTTTATCATATCATATGTGCACAAATGAACAGTTGTTTATCATATGATAAACTACTGTTCATTAGTACACATCCAAGCCATATATAACAAAAACAGGGTGGCTCAGGGGCAACTTCCCAAATAACTATATATGGTACACAGTGTAAAATCAAGGCAACAACAATGTTCAAACGAAACAGAATGTTTATCATATGATATGTGCACAAATGAACAGTTGTTTATCATATGATAAACAACTGTTCATTAGTGCACATCCAACCCATATATAACAAACACGCCGGGGTGGCTCAGGGGCATCTTTCGAGGTAAGGCCCCAGCCATATATATGGTACACCTTGTAACTACACCATACTCGTTTGCAGTCACGCAGATCTGAAACTGAACATAGAAAGTTTATGAAATTCTACAAATCCATCCTATAGTGCACGTTATTTGGTAATGTGAAGAATCTATGGTGGCTCAAGACTCTATCTGGACATGACGCTCCGTTAAAGGGACATTCCTGAGTTTGCTGCAATTGTTTTTAAGATGCTGTCGACTAATAAAATATTTCTACGAATAAACTTACGTATTCAAAACATTTTCTTGTTTAGAATATTAGTGGCTATATATTAAACGTGTTTGTGATCGTTCTAATATTTTTACCAGGTTCATTTTTTTTTTTTTTCCTAAAAAAGATTTTTTCGTGCGTACGAAATTATTTGAAGACAAAATTCAGTTTGGGCTTCTTACAAATATTAAGACGACCAGAAGCACATTGAATATACAGACACTTATATTCTAAACAAGATTTAATATGTAAGTTTAATCGTAGAAATATTTTATTAGTCGGAAACATCTTACAAGGTCGAAATTCGAAGATTCAGCTCAATATTCAGATTAGTCTAGAGCTAGACTTTAAACTTTTAGACCTTCTTTCAAAAGTTTATGTCGAAATTACTTGATTTTTTTAATATTAATTATTAAATAGTCCGAACCTCTTTCTTTTCTTTTTTATTCTTTTTTTTTTTTGGACTGTCCTAACTGCTCCAGATTATATAAATATCCGACCTAGCAGTCAATTCTTTTTATTTTTGACTTGTAACTTTTTTCTTTCTTTGTTTTAATTCTATTAAAGTTTTTACTAAATGCTATTTTCAAAATTCTGCCCATTTTCAACTCTACGCCCCCCACCCCCTCCATCCCGAGTCAGGCCACCGATCTTATCTAATTTCTTTTTTACCACCCGATCTAATCTAGCGACCAAATTTAATGAGTAGAATTTTCTTTTAGTTATATTAATTAGAGATGCGCATCAACATTTCTAAAGGCCCACTATTTAATTTGTGGATGTAAATTTCATATTCAAAGAATCAGTAATCGGCCGAGATATTCAGAATGCAATCGGAGCAAATCGGTCGATTCCGACTCCCTATAGAACTTCCGATTGGCCAGCAAGAATGCCAAGTTTGTGGACGTTAGATCTACGAAACGAATTGAAGACGCTCTCTATACATTAGACTATTTCGGTGCCCTTTCAGTCTTCTCACTTAAAGTAGTAAGAAGCGGTAAGGCTTGACATGCTGGTTATTTTTTAATATTTGGTGTTAAATTAATTACCAATGTCTGCCGCTACACACCACATAGGCCTGTATCGTACCGATACACAATTTCGATCGACATGTTTTCGATAGGCCCCTACTTCGTTTGCAACTGCATGTAATATGTATCGCGATATCATGCGTGATATATTATCAGCTATCAGTTATCATTATCAGCCTGAATGTAAACAAGCAAGTGCCTTAGGTCTCACTACACAGATGTCATCAGTCATCTGTCATTAAAAGCCATGTAATGCTAAATGACCCAACTTCAAATGAAGATTGCAAATACAATGTAGAACTGGTTCTCGTTGGCACTAAGTGACTAACAACATACAGTGATACACCTTTACGAACATACATTATATATAAGCATTTATTTTCACTCCAGATTTTTGTTTGCAGTATGACCACATCTATTACTGGTCTGAATCATTAACCAATTAACTTCGGCTGTCTCTTGTGCTATATATATATACACATACACCTATGTTTCAAAAGGTCAGTGCACAATATTACAAAATAACATGGGCAAAATACAACCAGAAGGCTTACCATTAGCCTAAACTTACATATTGTTTTAATTCTTCAGCATTTTCTGGAAGTAAATATGTGAACCATAACATGTGCCACAATTAGGAACTGTATAGTGGACTGTGATGAATGAACTCAGGACAGGCGTGCACTACAACAGCTTGTTCTGAATTAGCCCGAGTACTCTGACTGTAAGAGAGCTAGATGGACATTTGGACAGTTATATGTATAACTGTCCAAATGTCCGTCTACCTCTCTTACAGTCAGAGTACTCAGGCTAATTCTGAAGGTGAATGTAAAACCCTATGACATGTCATGAACTCTCACCCAGAACTCAACTGTGTAGTCAGACCTTATCTTTTTTTCTTTTTTTTTTAAATATTAAAATACTTCTAGTAAAGTTTGGTTTACTATGAAGTACATAAACCAGTCTAGCAGACCAGTCAATTTTTTTTTTTTTTCAATAAATCATTAAAAAAATGCACCAGAATTCCTTCAAGAAATTGCACGCTACTTTCCTTTTTGACATAATCTTAAACAAGTTACAGGATATTCAAAATTGAGTATCACCAAAATTGCCCACTACTGATTCTGGTTGGGCTGCTGGTGCTCCCTTGCACTTGCCAGCATGGTCCCCTTTCCAACCTGCCCCAACCCTTTTCCTGTCCTGGACAGGCGTGCGTTATAACAGCCTGTTCAGAATGTGCATGTAAAACCCTCTAACCTGACCTGACGAGTTCCAGGTTCAGGCAACAAACGTTTCACTAACACGTACAGTGTATGCACTTAACCTTTTTTTTTAGTTGGCATCCGGGCAAGTGGTAACAGCACTTTCACTTACCCGGCTCTATTTTCACTTGCCTGAATAATATTCTAAAAAACCCAACAATATTGCAACAGATTATAACAGAAAACATTTATTTTGAGTATTTTCATACACTCAACCAACCCACTCTTTAAATAAATAACAGACATGTCACTGTGACTCCCCACTGTCACTGTTACAACTAATGCAATGAATAAATTGATTTAATGAGGTGTAATTGGTCTTGTGGTATCTCATTTCATTGCAATTGAGAGGTAAAAAAAGAAAATTCACATGTGATGTACATGTAGTAATAAAGTTGTGGACACTGTAACTTATGACATATACAGAGTAACTGTTTTTTTGAGAAAGCAACATTAACATAACAAACAACTTATAATTTTCCAATGTCAGTGTTTGTTTTTGAATCAGAAAGATATGCAAAAAAAACCCACCACAAAAGCTAGGTCATAGGTAAAATGGGCCCACCTATATATGTGACATGTCAATTTTAAAACAAGTTACTTTTGCAGCAAATAAACATGACTGAAAGGTTATTTTACTGTATATACAAATGCTATACACTGGCAGATTATGTAAACCAGGTGTATACAATTTGCCATTGTTGAGGAGCTTCACTGTTACAAAAGTGCCATCGGTGATGCTCCTGATGTATGGCAGATTATATCTCAACAATGACAATTCTCATTGACGGCAGTTGCCGTCTTTAAGGTTGAGCCCTGCTTTCCAAATAACAATGTTTAGCACTAGCAGCACATATGTCATAAGTTACCACACACCGAAAACATCAGTTGGTCAAAATGAATAACGTTATTCAGAAATGTGACAACAAAATGTAAAACATTCTTCAGTTTTATTTCAGTTTAACTTCTTTTGAATTAATCAGATAACAGTCAGTTACTGAAAGAAATATTGGCTGCGGGCATTAATTGTTGGTGGCTTTAGCACCTGAACATCTTTTGTCGAAACACAGGACATGCTTTTAAGTTCAGGAAAACTAGTAGTTGCCCATCTTCTTCAAGAAATGGACTTGGATGTCATCGCTATCAGTGTAAAAGCAGTGTCGTGGTTAGGTCATCGGTCTACAGGCTGGTAGGTACTGGGTTCGTATCCCAGTTGAGGCATGGGATTTTTATTTCAGATACCGACTCCAAACTCATTCGGCATTTGTAAACCACTTCCACCGACAAGTGTTCCATAACTGCTTCAACAAAGGCCTTGGTTTGTGTTATCTTGCCTGTGGGAAGTGTAAATAAAACATCCCTTGCTGCCTGTCATAAAAAGTAGCCTATGTGGCGACATCAGGTTTTCTCTAAAAACAGTGTCAGAATGACCATATGTTTGACGTCCAATAGCCGATGATAGATAAAAAAATCAATGTGCTCTAGTGGCATCGTTAAATAAAACAAACTTTACTATCAGTTATAAGAACAGAAGATCTCATCTCTATTCAGATACAGGACATGCAGAACTAGACTTGACCTAAGTTTGCAATTACAAGTATATGTATGTGCTTGCACAGTCATCAATGCACTTTTAATATATTATAATTTACTTTTTAGTTAAAAACAGGGCTAAATTTACAAAGACTTGTTTTTCTTCAATGAACAGGCTTTGTAAATTCAGCCCATAATATTTAGATAATTGAGTTACTTACTGTTCCATAAAAATAAATTAGCAGTGGATGTTGTTGTTTTTGTTGAACCCTTTGCCTGCTGGTACATCACTGGAGACTGTGTCTTATATGTCTTCCTTGCTATTTGGCCTTGAAGGTGTTTAGATATGCTAGCTGCCTCTTCTACCAGTTCGGACAGAAAATCACAAGGCAGGAGTGTTTTCCTTGCCTAGCCATCTTCTTCATGTGATGCCTAACCATTTTGGACATAGGCGATTTTCTCCCATTTAAGGAATACCACTTGGTATTGAATAAATGTCTCCAGCAGAGGACACAGTTTGATGCCAATTGCAGATGTCTCATATTTCACACATCTCCTTTCGAGGCATGCCATGTTGTACTCCGCATCATCCCTCCAAGGACACAGAAATGGACCTGGGCCCTGTTCCACGACGCAATCTTAGCGCTAAGATCACCTTAGGTGAATAACTATATTATGAACTTACGGTGATCTTAATGCTGAGATCGCTTCATGGAATGAGGCTTTGGACAGATATCATATCGATCCTTAGATGTCAGATCTTGTAGGCACTGAGACGCAGCAAATTGACCAATGCCCTCTAGTTTCAGGTCAGCATTTGCACAATATTCACAAAGGCAGTTGTGTTTTCTGGTTCTTGATGATGGTAAGATGTCCTTAATTTGTCTCAGTTTTCAGAATTTCATCTTTGAAATAGTCAAAAGCAGATTCTCTGCCTGAAAAGTTTGATATGCTGTTGCAGTCCATTACCCTCATTACCATGTAGTCATTAGATACTTTCTTTGCACATCGTTCATCTAGTTGAGACCGGGAGATGTCGATTCTTCTGTAAAATGGTTCCACTGTTTGGACCACCTGTGATGGCAGTGCATCCTTCCTTTATTTTTGTAAGTTCAAATCATAATAACTGGAAGCTAGTTGAGCCTTCTTCGGAAGTTGGTAATTTTGTCCAAGAATTTTGCTTTCTGTGTAGGAGTGCATGTACATTTACATTAATTTTAATATAAATCAAGATAAGTTAGTGAAGATAAAAAAAAAATTGGATAAATAATTCAGTACCTCTGTCAGAGTACTTATGTTGGCAATCCGAAAATGTGAAAGAAATCTTCATCTATGACAAAAACATATATTAATGTAAAATTGTTTATTGTTCTGATAATTGCAAACATTTCACAATTTTATTTTTAAAAGCAGGATTTGATGTAAATTATGCATGGACTGTAGACCCTACAATACCATAATAAGGACAAAAATAGATGGCCATTGAAACTATCGAAGACATGTGAATCATAATGATGTTTGTCAAAATATAGCAGAAACACCTGTACAAATTGGTAGCTTGTTTTCTATGGGAAAACTTTGTGTTCAGTGGCAGCTATTAGAGGTTTTTTTTACAATAAACTAATATGACTTGAGACAGGTAAAGCATTATTGTATGTATGAAGTATACCATTGTTTTTATCATAATTGTTTGCTTATCATGTTGAAAACACATGCCTGAATAATTATTTCAGCTTTTTCAATGAAGAGAGAGAGAGAGACACTTATTATTGTGATGTTTATTGCAGGGCCTAACATTAATCTTGATGAACTAATGATCACCTAGTAAAATATGCCTACATTTTTGTTAAACATAGTAAGATCAGTTTCATTGGATATAAAACAGTATTAACATTTTAAAATGGACAGTCATTATGTAAATTGTACCTTGTTATATAATACATGTATTACTCTTTCTGTTTCAAATGAGCACTAAACTGGTTGTTACATAGCAAAGTTTGTGACAGATGTCAAGAAGAGCTGGGATTTAGCTCAGTTGTTTGAGTGCTCGATTGACATGTTTCCATCACAAGATTGAACCACCTTGGTGGATCCATTCAGCTGATTGGAACGTTTTCTTGTTTCAACCAGTGCACCACAACTGGTCAAAGGCTGTGGTATGGGCTTTCTTGTCTGTTGGAAAGTGCATTTAAAAGATTCCTTGCTGCATTTGGAAAAATGTTGCAGGTTTTCTGTGATGATCATATGTCCGAATTATATAATGTTTAACATCCAACAACCGGTGATTAATTAATCAGTGTGCTCTAGTGGTGTTGTTAAACAAAACAAAGAAACAAACAAATATCAAGAACTGTTGCAAATGTGGGTAATTAAAAAAAGAAATAAAAACACGGAAAAAATCAAATCAAATGTAGATCAATGTCGTGATTTACTTTAAAACTACGAATATTATGACACTGTATTTCAAATATATATTACATCATTATATACTTGGGCGTGTGTGTAATTGCTTATTAGTCCATTACTGATCCAACAAGAGGGGACTACAGGTTTTGTCTCCATCCTTCTGTTTGTCCGTCTGTCGCACATATAGTTTTCAGTACGTTTTTCTTAACCCTAACCCTAAACGTAACCCATTTTCTTTCTCGGGGAGACATCCCATACCTGGTGTTGACTGGTTGCATTCAATTCCATAGCACCATACCCCCAAAACAAATTCTGGCAGAAGCACTGTGTATTGATACATGCAGATCAAATCTGGCTTTAATGTGCATTTTACCCATTTTTCACAGTTATGGGCTTTGAACTTAAAAGATATGAACATTTGTAGGGCCAAGCAGGGGTCAGGTGCAGCCTGTATTGGTTGAGCAGTACTCATAGAATGCTTGTTAATATAATGACCTATTACAAGATCAAACCTTTAGTGCACAGATAAATAGATATCTTCAGTAGGAGTGTGTGCATTTTAGAAGATACAGACTCATCTTTGGTGTTCTCAGGAAAAGACATCAGTTCTGGAACTGCAGGTGAGGAAAACCCTGCAGACATAGATCTAATACCTCTGAAGATGGCAGCAGATGGTATAATTTGATGGCCTACAAAGGAAATTGAACACCTGTAGGTATATGATGGTGAATAATGGTCATCCAACAGGTACTGCATCACAGTAATATAGTTTAAATTCAGTTTGTTGAGGTCAGACCTATTTTCATGTTTTAAATTGCAGATAACAATACCTATAGGGCTCAGAGGTTTTAGATATGGTTCAAATTGCTTGATATTTTGTCTTTGGAAATGCATATCAGATTATTCTGAGCTCAAGACTATTATATATATGTATATGATGTGAACAAAACTCAATAGAGCACTACTTGCTGCTTTATTTTATTTTATGTTTTATATAAAAGTTCCAGTCTGTATATCAAAGACCATGGAAAGGATCCCATGGTGCTAATTGAAATATTTTAGGGGATTTTGTTAGAAACACTATGTGTCAGAATTACCAAGTCTTTGACATCCAGTAGCTGGGGGGGGGCAGGACGTAGCTCAGTGGTTCAGCACTCGCCTGATGTGCAATCGATCTAGGCTCAATTCCCGTCGGTGGGCCCATTG
>JAECMU010048555.1:0-17082 GCA_016106625.1 Dracogyra subfuscus | reverse complement strand
GCTCAATTCCCGTTGGTGGGCCCATTGGGCTAATTCTCATTTCAGCCAGTGCTGCACAACTGGTTTAATGGAGGTCGTGGTATGTACTTTCCTGTCTGTGGGATGGTGCATTTAAAAGATCCCTTGCTCCCTTAGTAGCCCATGAAGTGGCGACTGGGTTTCCTCTATCATATATGTGTGGTCCTTTACCATAAATCTGACACCATATAACCACAAATGAATTGTGTTGAGTTAAATCAAACATTTCTTTATTCCTTATTCCAGTAGCTGATAATTAATCACTATGATCCATTTTAACCTTTTGTACATACCGGTACTTAAATGTATTATAAAACAAAGAATTAATATTGTCCTTAATGCATGATGTCAAAGCACTCTGCCTTGCTGCATTTATAACTTGCTTGAAATCTTTCTCTTTTTAAAATTTAAAATGTTTTTTTAATTTTTATTATACTACTTGGAGTCTTAACTGCCCCATCCCAGCAGCAAACAGTAACCTGCCTATTTCATTTGTTCAACATTTCCATTTTATCGAATAACACAGACTTTTTAACGAGTGTAATTACATATCAGACATATTTTTCTGAATAAAATATTAGAGGCTGTATATTAAACGTGTTCCTGATCGTTCTAATATTTGTACTAGGTTAAATTTCATTTTATTTCCTAAAACATTTTTTTTCCGTACATACGAAATTATTTAAAGGCATACAGTTTGGGCTTCTTACAAATATTAAGACGACCAGAAACACATTGAATATACAGATGCTGATATTATAAACAAGAAAATATATAAAAGTTTAATCGTAGAAATATTTTATTAGTTGAAAACATCTTACAATTATGTTACAAACTTGGGGAATGTCTCTTTAAGTTAATAATTATGCAAATTTCGAAGAATATGTGTTACAATTTGGCATTTGTTTGCAAAAGGTCTTGTCATCAGAATTTAAAGAACAACCATTTCCTTTGTAATTTGCAATGTGTAATAAAACCTGTGTCAAAACTGATATTCTGTATATCATAAGTAGATAACAGAAGTCATCATTGTTAAATTAATTGTGTCCTAGTTTAACACTCACTGTCCTACAAAAATGTGTTTTGTAAGTAATTTCATTTTGGTTTGATGTAAAATGAAAAGTAAAAGTGTGCAGTTTAGATATCAGTCAGCTCAGAAATAAATAACTTGTAGTAAATTCCTTAGTATGAAAAAAGGTGAACTATAGGTGCTAACATACAGCGAACACTGTTTCAGTGCAGGATTGTCGTGTTTGTATTAAGTAAACTAACTGCATGTTATATTTAAACTATTGAATATGAACAAGATCAGTCCGGTAAATGTGACCAAAATAAAATTGGAAATACATATGAAGATTCCATTGGAAAAACAATTAAAGTAACTTTTTACAGTTTTAGAGAAATATTGATTTTGAGAGGATGATGCCTTATAGTGTGTTCACCTTCATTGCACGTAAACAATACTGCATACTTTGAAGAAGAAAAAAAGGGTCTTGTGGATATTGATCACTATTCCTTAAAGTGAATATATATTTTTTAATAATAAAGACTAGCAGAATGATTTGTTTTACTAATAGAACATACCAGCTTTACCAATTTCACAAATACACAGAAACTATTGAAAGGAAAGAAAATGTTTTTATTTAACGATGTACTCAGCACATTTTATTTATGGTTATATGGCATCAGACATATGGTTATGGATCACGTAGATATTAAGAGAGAAAACCTGCTGTCGCCACTTCATGGGCCACTCTTTTGTATTAATTAACAACAAGTGCTCTTTTATATGCACCATCCCACAGACAGGATAGTACATATCACTGTCTTTGTTAAACCAGTTGTGGAGCACTGGCTGGAACAAGAAATAGCTAAATATGGATCCACCGACGGGGCAGAAACTATGGTGTCTGTAGATTAAGATGATGTTAAAAAACAAATTCACAAACATTTGACTTACTGGTAGATGTTTTTTCCCGTGGACTATATTAATCTCCTTCTTGTCACTCTGTTTACATGATGATGTCAATTTGATGTTCAGGTATATCCATTATGTGTGTAACTTCTGATATCATCAGTAGCTGGGTCCGGGTTGAATGTATTATTGTTACATGACTTGAAGAAATATCACAGTATTTATATAGCATACCCGTATATACATGATATCAAACCTATCCATGACAATGGCTGACAAAATGGTAGCATTGTTGGACTATTCTTCAACTTTACATTTCCATACTAATATTTCTTTATTTGAAGATCATGAACTTGTGGGTTGGGGGTGGAGGGCATATTTTATATCGACTCTTCTCTAGTCTCATGTTATTTATACATGTTAGAATTTGAAAATTTAATAATACTTATGTACCAGTAACCATTTGACTGATGTATCATTCAAGTTGTACAAAATTTACTTGAAATTAGAGCACTTTATACTATAATACCTGGGTACATGTAAATTCTAATAATTGAGAAATAAATTGGTCTTTCCAAGGTATTGTGGTACGTATCGCAATGCGAATATTTTGGCATTACCCAACACTAATGAAGTGTAATATTTTGATTGTTTACACTGAAACAATGTTACATTGTCAAAATGTCAACTTAACCTTGATCACATGTTGTTCTCCAGTACTTCAACTTAAAAAGCTCCAGTGGACAAATTAATTGTTAATTATCAGTACTTAAAACTTGTAAATTTAGTAATAAATGCAGAAAGTCTGTACCTGTTGTTCAACTCAAAGATTGAAACGTTTAGTATACTATGTATTCATAAATTTGAATATAAGAATATACTTTGTTGTAGCAAAAGTAAAATAAAATACAAATAGCTTTGTATGTAAAATGTATTTTAAAAAGTATATGTATGTTAGCTATGTTAATGTTCATCATTCTAATATTAACACGTGCCAAGGAATCCTTGCTTCCGAGCCATGCATCGTGTCTCCAGGAACAAATAACAGTCCTGTTCTCGGAGACAAGTGTACCATCCTCCAAGTCAAACGTCCAGCCTTCACAGTGCCCAAGCCTCTGAGTTATACCTCCTGCCATCAGAAAATTGTGTCCTGTCCTCAGGGTCAAACACCCTACCTGGATAGAAAAGATGAATTAAAGGTTAATGAGAGTACATATCACCAAAAGAAAGTCTTGCCATTGATTGGAAGTGATGTAGATACGTCATATGACAAAGGTTCTATCTCACACTGTGTTAAGGTGGATACTTTCAAACTCGCTCAGTACAAAAATAGTTCTCATTTGGCGGTAACGTGTAGTGAACTTAGTGATAGTGATGATTCGTGTAGTGTTGGGTACTCTACCACAGAATGTACTTCGTATAGTGTCGAGACATCCATCACAGAGGGTGCTTCGCACAGCATCGCGCACTCAACCACAAAATGTGCTTCACACAGCATCGTGAACTCAACCACAGAGTGTTCTTCGTATAGTGTTGAGTACTCTGCTTCAGAGTGTGCTTCACATACCATCAAAACCTCAACCGTAGAGGGTGCTTCACATACCATCAAGAACTTGGCCATAAAGGATGCTTCACATATCATCAGTAATTCAGTTGCAGTGTGTGCATCACATACCAGAAAGAATTCAGCTGCAGAGGGTGCTTCACATACCAGAAAGAATTCAGTTGCAGAGGGTACATCATATACCAGAAAGAATACAGCTGCAGTGGGTGCTTTACATACCAGAAAGAATTTAACTGCAGAGTGTGTTTCGCATACCATTAAGAATTCAGCTGCAGAGGGTGCTTCACATACCAGAAAGAATTCAGTTGCAAAAGGTGCTTCACATACCAGAAAAAACTTGGCCAAAAGGTGTTGTTCTCTCGGTATTAAGTACTCGACTAGAGAAAATGCTTCATATAATGTTGGCTACTCAACTGCAAAGTGTGCTTCACAGTCACATGTCAAATTCTCAGCTGAAGAGAGTGCTTCACATGGTGTTGGATACATAGTCGCAGAGAGTGCTTCATATAGTGCTGAGTACTCAACATCAGAGTGTGCTTCAAATGGCATCAGCTCCTCGGTCACAGGGAGTGCTTCATATAATGTTGAGTACTCAGCCTCAGAGTGTGCTTCACATGGCATCGAATACTCAACCACAAAGTGTGCTTCACATAGTGTTGAGTATTTTCACTCTGAGTTGAATGCAGTTTCTACAGCCCCAGCTATCAAACCAAGCAGTAGGCTTAAGAAAGTTAACTTTCCATGGAACAAGACAGGTTCCAAACAACAACCACTAAAGAAACTTTTTAAAATGTTCTGTCTGCCGACAACTGGTTACAATAATGCAGTAACATGTTTGCACAATCAAAAGCCCCCGGACACACTTGTAACAGAGTCTGACAATTGTCAGCCACGGGTAGCACCTTGCTCTTACAGTATTGAAGAACTAGGACATGTATCTATTCCAAACATTCTTAAGAAGAAAGATCCTGAGGAAAGTACCAATTCAAAATCGGTTTGTGAAGAGATGTACACCACACCATCACAAAGGTATCAAGGGCCAGACAACAGAGGACATTCTGTTTTAGGCATTTCAAGTTATGAGAGCATAGAAAATAATAAATGTGATGAAAAAACAAAAATGGCCTACTCACTTAGTATCGGAGAAATAGTCTGCACTACCTCGAGTACCATTTTGCACAAACAGTTGACCATGGAAGATAATCCGACTACAAGTCGAGTAGCATTGCAAGATAAACACTGTGTAAGTATCTCAGGTCATCGTGGTACTTAATGACATTGCAGAAAAAAAACCCATAATTTTATTAATATACTTTTGTTGGATTTTCCACAATATTCACATACTACCTGTGTCATATATTTGCATATACATTCAGTAGTGAATAAATGTTATCGACAAGTGTTTTGCCATAGCATTGCACCAACACAAATTTATGTTTTAGACCGTTTGAAATTAAAGAAGGAAATATTAACACCAGACACATTCACACGCACGCATACTCACACATACACACACACAACACCCAAAGACACACACCCACAACACCCACAAAACAAAACAAAATATTTACAGCAGACATTTAGTCATTTTCTCTCAGGGCTTTAGATTTTACACCAGTGTCAAGGTGATAATATGTTGTGCCTAAAATAATCATGCCCAAATTAAGTACAAGCATGCTGTCCTGAAAACATTTTGCCTCAAAATCACTAAAATATCAAGCTGTAATTAGATTAAAATAACTTGAAATGTAATTCTGGATATTCACAACTCTTCAGCAATTGTTAATGTAATCATGGTGCAGCCCTCGATATTCGCGGCGGCAGTCGGCAATGCCGTCGCAAAAGCTATCGCAAAATTGATTTGGGACAGCATTTCATTGCCGTCGCAAATCTGAAGACATTTCTCTCTGAACTCTGTCCAATTACAGATCCCAGAAAAAAAGCATTTATAACTGAATGTGGCCCAGTGTTTCTTCAATTAATATAAATTGGTTTATTCCAGTATAGAAGCTTACAAAAGTAAAGTTTAGATGTCATGTTTTAGCATATTATTACTGCAGTGGATAATATATGAATAATTTTGATGGTATTAATCTTTTCTTTAAAATTGCTGCTGTAGTGCAGTTGCAAAATTGCACTTAATTGCCATAGCAAACTTGTCCGAATTTCAAGGGCTGATGGTGTTATTGCTCTAAAACGACCTCTCTCTCTGTTCCGTCCAAATTAGTGAGATGTAAAGCCCATTTCTCTAAAACCTAGTTTATTAACATGCAAGACCGCACTTAAAAACTCTGCCATGGGCTATTCCACCCTAGGGTACAGAGTTTGTTGTCCCTGACATCACATTACGTACCCAAGGGTGGAATAGCCCTGTCCTACATGGATACATAATGAAGGATTATTTTTCTCCCATCCAGTAGATAAAAAACAAGCATTTTGGGAAAACATGAAAATCCCACTTTTTTTAATTATTTTTTATCATACAATAAAATAAACATAACCATTGCAAAGATCATACCCCAAAATGGTTTATACTTAAAGTATAAACCGAAAATTATAGTATAATTTCATTATGACGGCAGATTTCCTTGTTTTTATGAAATATAAAAAGCCTTTCTTGCGTTATTTTGCCATTTACGTGATGTCACACAATGTTAATATGTTAATATCGGCTCAAACAACAGAAGTCACATGGTCATGCAAGACTGATTTATTCTGCATGGGCTGACATCATGTAATACGCCTGTCTTGTATGGCTAGGGATGGGAGAAATTGTTTTACTAGTTCCTGGAAGGAACTATAGGTTTTATCTTTGTCTGTTTGTCTACATGTATCTACGGTATTCATCTGTGACATATGTATTCTTCCAGATTTGTTTTTGACAGTGCCTCAAAATATTCAGTTGAAACTTTGTTTATTTAGTGTTGCAAGTTAAGTTTGACTTTCTTAGGGGGTTTCTACATGATTTTTGAGACTTTTTTTTTTAGCAACACCAGAAGATAATGAGCTAAAACTGTGTATATACATGTAGCTTTATCATGTAAAGTTAAAGTGTGAATTTTATTGTGATTTTTTTTAACTATATAGAATGGATGCCATGATTTGCATCCTTTTAATAATTATTGAAGACTGCAACACTGTTTTATTATTTAACTGAGCATTTATTCTTAGTTTAGCGGGCAGCATGGCCCAGTGGTACAGTGCCCGCCTGATGCGCGGTCGGTCTAGGATCGATCCCCGTCAGCTGACCACTGGGGTTTTTTCTCGACATAACCATATGTCCGACGCCGATATAACCGTAATTTAATGTGTTGAGTGCGTCGTTAAATAAACCAAAAAATAAATAAATAAATAATTATTCTTAGTTTATTCATGATATGCATTTCTTGATATCAAGCATTCAAAATCTGTGTTTACAAAAATGAAAATAACTCTGGTCTGATCCTCAACACAAATGATATATAGTAGGTGATTGCAGGTGCCTCTCAATCAACTCTGCCAGAAATGACCACTGAGCTTATTGAAATGTTCAGACTAAGACCACAATAAGTTTGCTTTGTCTCATGACATCAGTAGAATACATTGATTGATTGATTTAATTCATTAGCTATTGGATGTCAAGCATTAAAACAATCTGACACATCTCCAGAGCAAACCTCCACAAGCAGCAAGAGATCCTTTATGTGCAGTTTTCCACTGAAAGGACAGGTCATGCCATGGGCTGTGATACACCAGTTGTGGGACACTTGTTGGGATGGGGGAAACCCAATGGATTCACCGAGGAGGTTCGATCCAGTAATCTGAGCACCTCAAGAAAGCACTCTACCACTAGTTACTAGTAGATTGTGCCCCAAATACCACACATAAAACCTGATGGGGGAAATGGTAGGTGTGTGGCACAGAAGGCCTATTATATCTGGAGAGACAAAGGTTAGCTTGTGGGATGAACATAAAACATGTTAAAAGATAAGTAGAGTAGAGATGATGGGCTGAATTTACAGTCTTACATACTACATGCATTGTCCAGGGCTCGAATGTAATGGAGGCCATGCAATAAATTGTTGCAATGCCCATAGTCATATGCTCCAATCTCCTGAACATTAAACAGAATCTTACGGCCAAACTGGCCATGTCTTGTTTTGTGTCTTAGTAACTGGTCATTGAACACAAACACAACTCCTTTAAAGTTGTTTTATTACAAAAACATAAAACAGTTCACACTTACTGTATTTATTTTGAATGGGTGCTGTTGTGTTAATACAATTGTTGAAGGTTGCCTTATTGCCCTGCCTTTTGGCCATAATGCCCTAAAATATTTATCCATGAGTCGAGGCCTGATTTACACCTGCGTTTAAGAAAAGCAGACTTCCTAAATTCAGTCTGATATAGAATTAAAAAGAGCAAAAGGAAAGTGGGAGTTTGAATTTTAAAAAGATATTAACAATAAAGTTAAATAACATACACAAATACATATTTATATCCACACACCCAAACTTCACTTGTGATTTGTTGACATCAATTATTATTATAATAAAAACATTTATGCCAATTAAGGTCTCTGGATATTAAGGTCTGTTTTGTGTTTGTCATGTTGCACATAACTGACAATAAAAGGGACTGACTAATTTAACTAGGGTGGTTCTCTGGTATTTTGTTCATGAGGAACCCATGCAGACTTAATTAAAATGAAGTCTGATACATGTATTGGTTTTGATTGGTCAGTTGATGGTGTCAGTCAGGTATACTGGGCAGTACTTCAATGATGACATCTTTGTTGGACAGATATGAATAGCTGCCTATACCAACATACTTGAAGCACTTCCTTCAAGTCAAATAGTACACACTAGGAATAATACACAAAGTAGGAATGGTATGTGACATTGGGGGCTGTTTTTGTTTGCAACTGATGCTCCACAACTGACATATCAAAGGTCTTGATATGACTTGCTCTGTTTTGTCAAAAAGTACAGGTAACAGACTAATTTGTCAACTAATAATAATAATATTCACATGCATTCTGAGAGTACTTATAAAGCAATACATGTCCCCTATAGGTTCCAACAAATTTTCTTATGTCCAAAGTTCAAGGGCCATAACTGTAAAAAATGGTAAATCATCATGTGAGTTAGTCTTGATCTGCAACTGTACATGGTAAAGCTATTTACAAAATTCCATTTCAGTATCTTTGGGCATTGTAAAAAAAGGTCTGGAAAACACATTTTCATACCGGTATATCTTTTAAGTTCAAGAGCCATAACTCCTCACAAATGAATAAATTGCAATGAAAGACAAACTTGATCTGTAACTACATGATAAAGCTATACTCGACATTTTAAGTCAATATCTCAAGGTACTGTAAATGGGGGGGGGGGGGGGGGAAAGAGTCCAGAAAATATGTTTTCGTATTTCCTAAGTTTAAGGGCCATAACTGTGAAAAATGGGTATTTCACCATGATAGTCAAACTTGATTTGTAACAGTACATGATAGATAAAGCTATACACATGTTCAGCTCAATATTTTGAGGTATTGTGAAGAAAAAAAACCATGTGGAACAGACCGACAGAGATAAACCTATTGTCCCCTCCAGTTGGACCGGTAGGGGACTAGTATTCCACAGTGTGATGGCAGCAATGTTCTGTTTTGTAGTAAGTGAGATAATGCCATCAGAGGACAGTATTTCTAAATCTTAGGCAGGCCAATAACTGGGGTGTAGGGTGGGGAAAGCATGAAGAATACCAACTGTCTGGAATATGTTATTGTGTGTGCCTGTCTTCAATATGCTCTTCTTAAAAATGTAATGCCTCCCCCTCCCCTCCCTTCCCCTCCCCTCCCAGTGACACCAGCTGAGACCAAAGGTCATGGCAATGCAATACACATTCTGTGTATGTAGCATCATCATTGATTTGGGTTTAGACTAGTTTTAAAAGCATATGCCCATGTAGATCTTGGGTAATTGAAATTCATTTTGTTTATCTAGGTAATTGATAGTTCACATGAAACTTTTTGCCCTGTACCATGTTGGACTCTTTAATAGTGCTGGTGGAACAGTATGTAGCAGTATCATTAAATATACATTCTTTTCCTTTCCTTTTCATTCTGTTCCCAAGCAACTCTGAATTCTTTACACTTGACTCAAATTCAGGGTGGGATCTAGCTCAGTCGGTAGAGCGCTTGTCTGGGGTGTTTGAGTGGAATAATCATTTTCTCTCAGAGGATCCACTCATGGATTTTGTTTCCATTTCTCAATCAGTGTCCTATGACTGGTACATCAAATACCATGGTATGTGCTGTCCTGTCTGTGGGAATGTGCATGTATAACAACAATGGATCCCTTGCTGCTAATGGAAAAATATAGAGGGTGTCTTCTGATGGCTTGTCACAGTGACTTTATGTTTGACATCCAATCGTCAATGATTAATAAATGAATGCTCTAGTGGTCTTGTTAAACAAAACAAACAAATCTGATTTGACAGAAAGTTTGGCTTAATAATGTAATAAATAGCTTGTTATATATTTTTTTTCTCTGTCTTGCAGGTAACATTGTCTAAACAAAAGTTGCAGCGTCAGAAGAAAACTGCTCATAGTAATCGAGCACGGCTACAGTCTGACTACAGGAAAGAAGAGGACGAGTTTGCACGCACGCCATCCATTCCAAACACTGGAGCCAACACCCGCAAGATGTCAGAAGCTGAGAAATACAATACTAATCTGGTATCTTTGGTTACAGTCTCTTTATCCTTCATGCCCATTAGGCTATTTCTTGTTCCAGCTAGTGCCTCACAGCTGGTGTTACAAAGGCCATGGTATGTACTATCCTGTTTGTGGGATGCTGCATATAAAAGATCCCTTGCTGATAATTGGAAAGAGTAGCCCATTATGTGGTGGTAGCAAATTTCCTCTCATTAACCATATTTTCAACACCATATAATTGTAATTAATGTGTTTAGTGCAACATTAAATAAAACAATCCTTCCTTTTCTTATCCTTCAGTTTCTTTATGCTTCTTAAAATTCAGATTGGGACTTTTATTTTCTTTGCCACTGGACAAGGTTATCCAGCTTTTGCACGGTGCTAGAAAAATCTGTCTTACCCTAGGGCTAGATAAATCTGTCCGACCCGAGGGCTAGACAATTTCTACATATGTGTGACATCATAACTCATGTTTTTCGACTGATGTCATAACTCATGGTTTTCAAAATACTGTTTGCCATTTCACATTGTATCATTGTTTTCAAAATATTTAAACAAATTAATGTTTTCAATTTTATATTTATTGGTCAATTTTCCCCGCGTATGACTAAATGAGTTTGTAGGTAAAATGTTTACGAATCATTCTACAATAAACAAACTGTCACTTGCAAAATTAATGTTTTGTTACTGAAATTAAATGGGCAAGAAAAAGAATCAATCACCGTTGTGAGGTATAGATAAGGCAATTCCAACCCACAGGACAAAATGTTTTTGTAAGGGGCTCGGTAAACTTCGGCCGTCACAAAAATAAATGTGTCTCTCGGGTTGGAACACAACAGTGATTGATTCTATTAGTCTCCATGAACTATAGGTGCGAGACGTAGTCCAGTGGTAAATTGTCCGCCATATGCTCGGTCGGTTTGGGATCAATCCCTGTTGGTGGGCCCACTGGTCTATTTCTCATTCCTGCGAGTGCTCTACAACTGGTATGTTAAAGGCTGTCATATGTTCTATCTTGTCTATGGGATGGTGCATATAAAAGAACCCTTGCTACTAATGTTTCCTTTCTAAGACTGTCAAAATTAACAAATGTTTGACATCTAGTAGCCGATGATTAATAAATCAATGTGCCCTAGTGGAGTTGTTAAACAAAACAAACTTTTCCATGAACTCTGCAGCAGGTCACCTCTTGAACTCCAAATTATTTTCTCTGATTGTTCTGGGCTATGGCCAGATGTTTTTTCTAGTTACTATTTATATGTTACACATCTTTGCAGTATATTCTCTTCGAATTTATAGTTTTTTGTTTGTTACAATGGCACTGAAGTTTGTTTCCATTTTGAATGTATATAGCCAAATATGAGTGTTTTAAACAACCTCACAGCTCTAGGTAGTAACAGAACAACATTTAATAAGCAGGACAGCGGATGCAGGAATTCTAGTGTTAATGCTGCTAATAAAACATTAGCCCGTGTGGTGGTGGTAGGTTTCTTTTCTCATGCTCTGAAAGCAGGTTGTGCCTCAGTGGTGGAGCACTCAACTGGTAAACAGTCTTGTCTAAAGATAGTTCTTGGAGGCAGGCCTTGAAATACAAGGCGATTAAACCAGTCGTCTAGCTGAACATGGGGTACTCTTATAGATTAGCAGCAAGGGATCTTTCATATGCACCATCCCATAGACATGATAGCTAATACCACGGCCTTTGATATACCAGCCGTGATGCAAGTAATGTAAAGATGTCATGCATATAGAAAACAAATATGTTCTTGAGCAAAATAAACAAGTACAATAAATAAGAAGCGAAAATAACGTATGTGAAATTCTGTGTTTACTGTATACCTACATTGTATTTTTATACTTTACAAAAATGTTTTTAAATTTAATGTCATAACAACACTTTCTATCTATGATTAATACTCCTTTCATGGATTTACGTAACATTAAGAAACATATTCTGCGGCAGTCTTGTGTAATATAAAATGTGTTGAGTGTGTTATTAAATAAAACATTTCCTTCTTTCTTGTGTAATGTTTCAGATATATGACGTGAGTAACAAAAGGTGCTAACTCCATAAAAGATTAAAAGGGATTTCCCCATTTAAAAGTTCCGGTACAAAATCAATTTATCACACGGCTTGAAAATGTCTTTATCACTATAGTAAAATTGAATAGGTATGTAATAAATATTGGTAGATTATGACTGCAAACACGGTTTTCTTTAAGGGTGGGGAGCACATTGTGTAAGTGGAGATAAGACAGAAACTACCACCACTGAACTTGAAGTAAAAGAAATCTTTAATTAATTTTTGTCACTGCTTTACAATATGAAATCTTTTTTTTTTTTTAAGTAATTAATATACTGAAAAACAGAAATTGTTAAGTACTGCAGGTTCGAATTGTGCCCTTGAAAACAGTTATATAATACAATTTTATTATTTTGATTTTGAAAAGAACTAAAGATATTAAAACTTGCAACGTCTAAGATGCTTAAATTGCTACGTGCATACCGTATACTATAATTAGAAGTAAAGATGGTTTTTAAAAAAACAAAAGCAAAATGGCAGCAAACAGTTTTATAGATTGTAAACATTCACTTTTGATTACTCACCAGACCTGTCAACCAGTATTTGATGGAGTCTCTTGTTCATCTGCACGGGAAGACATTTCTCCCATACCATTGCAATTTTTTATACATAAACAAAATCCAACCTACAGTATTGACACTGAGTGTTGCCATAAGTGATAGTAGTATTGTAAACTGACGGCGAGTGCGTTCTGTATTGTGATTGGTTAATTACATTATTTTTCCGGGATCGAATAACAATAACACCCGGAAAGGTAATGACGTCATTAAAGGTGACATCATTAGCAACTGGAACAGGCGAAGTTGACGATTCAAGGGTCTACAGTTAGATTGTAGCCAGGTAATTTTTTTCAATGCCAAATATACAGCTAGTTCTTTAGAAAAACTATTCAGTTTACAATGGATTTGATGCCCGCAAATGTTTCATTTTTGACCTCAGGCTAACGCCTTCGATCAAAAATTACATTTGCGGGATCAAATAGACAATAACACCCGCAAATCTAAAAACTCCATATGGTTATCTCCTAAGTATTCCCTTGTGTTGATGCTGTTTAAGACAGGTTTGATGTACTCAGTGGTATACAGTGGTAAATCTTTGTGTAATGCTTACAGACACCGTCTTGCTTCTCTATCAGCCTCTATGACTGTGGTATATTGTTAATAATGTCTTGTGGTATTACAGTTCAAGTTCAAGTCAGACACAGAGATGACTGACCAGGATGTTCTAGATCATGTGGAAATAGAACTGGAGCAGACGAGATCCATTACGATAACTGAATCTTTCACACGAACTATTGCAGATGATGAAAATGTGGCTCTCCATTCTAAAGTTGATAAGCTCCAAAAGGAAAAGGTAACTCTACATTTGAACTCTTGAGTTTCACAGATTTAGCTCTAAAATGACAGGATAATTTCGAATCATTAGTATTCTCAAAAAATAAATAATAAAAGACAAAATAAAAAGGATATTTGGTACTATTCTAAACTCAAAAATAAAGTGCCAGCGTCTTTTTGTCCCAAATAAAAATAGTTGAAATTTGATTTAACATATGAATTTCTTGACTTTGATCTTCAACACCACCAATCCTTGTCCTAAAGAAGGCCACCTACTTGCACTTGATGTAGTGAGTCTCTATCCTAACATCATTATTTCAGAAGGACTTGAAGCACCGAAAGAGGCCATACATAACATTGACATCCTATCGAACACAGACACCCACGCAGTTCTATCCAATGCAGATTTTGTTTTACACAATAATGAATTTGAATTCTGTGGCTGTTTCTTTAAACAAATTTCAGATACAGCTATGGTTACTCTGTTTGCCATTACATTTGCAAATATTTACATGACTTACTGGATACGTAAATATTGGAGCACCATACCCAATAAACCAGACATTCATGTACGCTTCATTGATGATATTTGGGCATGGAGCAAGGCCTCTCCATTGGACATCTTAAACCAAAAGCACCCTAACATAAAATTCACATTACACAGGGATAATAACTCGGTACTCTTTATGGATGTTAAAATCATATCTAGTGACTCCTCCTTTGAGACAGACCTGTATCACAAAGAAACAGCTTCTCACAGGTACTTAACACCATCCGTTTGCCACCACAGACATGTATTCCGTGCAATACCATACAGCGGAGCTCTCCAGATTCTTAGAATCTGCAGTAGACCTAGAACAGTTCTGTACCTACCTCCATCAATGTGGTTACACAAAAAGTAGAGTTACTAGCATCTTCAAGAAAGTGAAACCACATACTCGAGATGAACTCTTAAATTACAAACAGCTGAACACTAACTCCAAAAGAACACTTCCCTGGGTAACTGCATTCGACCCACGCCAGACCCAACTCCGTAAACTGGCTGCAGACACCAACATCCTTACCACAAGTAATAAAATGTGTCACGTTCTAGAGGAGACAAAACTGGTACTTTCAGACAAATTAAATGCTACCATTGGCAACATTCAGAGGGCTAACAAACGTAAACTCCTGACATCAGATAAAACTATTTGGGGTTGTCGCCCATGTCACAGTCCCCAGTGTAAAACTTGTGAAAAAATTACATCCACCCAAAATATTGCCAGCAAAAACAATAAAGTGTTCCAGATAAAAGACAGTGTAGACTGTAGTACAACTTTTGTTATTTACTGTCTGACTTGTATTAATTGCAAAATGCAATATGTAGGACAAACTACCCAACCATTCAGTACCCAACTCAGTAATCATAGGCACAACATTCTGTATAATAAACAATCTAAAGCACCCCATGTGGCCCCTCATTTCAATATAGCAGGACATGATTATAATTGCACTGTGTTACAAAAGATTGTTAATCTTGATAAAACTAAATTGAACATTGCCGAATCACTCTGGATGCCCCGCTTGAACACAATGTGGCCTGATGGACTTAATGAGTATGACCCAAGCAGCCATTGACTCTTCTTTTGTTACTTTCCCCCAGTCGGCTTATCCTGTGATTGTTTTAGTCTTTTAACTTAAATTAAATTTAACTTGACATTTTCACTTGAACTGTTTTTATTCACCTGTTTTTAATGCTGAATTCCTGGTTTTATGTTTAGTTTGCTTCTGAGGATGTCAGCATTTAACTGATGAAATGTTGAGCTTTTTAACTTGAGATTTTTAGTTGTGGGACAGAGACTTTATTTTATCATTTAAGAATAGAGAAAAATAACCTCATTTATGTTTTCAAGGATATTTATAATTTATAAAGAAACTGTTCAGATAACTTGGAAGAATAAATCATGGTGGCATTATTGGGTTATTTAATTTAATAAATGTACATGTATGATAGTTGTGTTTAATTGAAGTGTGCAGTGTTTCTCATCATCGTGTAGAGGTGGCAACATTATCATGTTTTTTCCTTGGAAATAGTGAATGGTTGAGTGTGAATAGTAAATCTTGGAGATATTACACAGATAATATATTGAGTTATTTAATAAGTGTATGAAAACTATATTAGGTTTAGTGTGAATAGTAAATCTCGGAGATATGACACAGATTATTGAGTTATTTAATCAGCGTTTGTTAACTGTTTAGTTGAGGCATGAAAAGCAGATTCTTGAGTTGGAGTCGAAACTCCGGCAGTTAGGCTCTCAGATGAACATACAAACTGACTGCACGCAGCTCGAGGAGTTTCAGACACTACCCAGTACCAGTACTTATGAAAAAAACATCATCCATGCCACAGAAGAGAAGACAAAAATACACCAAGTTAGTTCTCCTTTTAGTTCTCAACGGACTGTCCTGAGTTTGCAGCCATTGCAGAGTCTTTTTGGCAACTGAAATTACATATTAATACATGTTGTCATGTGCTATTTCTTTTCACATTACCAGTCCTCAAACAAAGTGCATATCCCCCCACCCCCCCACGCAGTGGTCTGGTCTGAACATCCCAACAGCCAATGGGATGGCCTAATTCTTCTACTGTATACTGCTCTCTAGTTCCGGTCACATGACTGTATCTTCCTTCTTTTTCTCTTCGCGGTCTGGTTTGGATGTGTTTTCCTTGGCTCTGTATTGAGTCAATTTTTTAATTGTTTTTAGCCTTTTGGTTTTGTATTGGTTTGGGTGAAATGGTTTTCACCTTTGTTTTCTAAAAAGCTTTCGCGTAATTCACTTGCTTCTAAGTGTTTTATTTGTTGTGAAATGTTTCATTTGCGGCCGGTTGTCGGGTTGGACGCCATTTGCAAAAAAATGACGGTCTTGTTTACCATTGAGTCATACCTGTTCTATTCTTGGGCCAACAATTTCACCAACTATATGCATTATAAGTGGACTACATTGCACACTTCTGTGGTAACAGAATCCGGCCCATATAGCTCCCCCCACCCCTTGCCCGCGTTACCCCCATTACTGAGTGTCTGTAGCTCTTGATAAACAATTAACTCCTGTTGGTTCCAACACTTACTAGTACTTCGTTTTGCAACTGCTGCTGATGTCCTAAACAAAAAACAAACATTTGATTTTAAAGATTTAATTGTAGTCATCAAAAAGACCTTTACCATAGTTTGACACCCAATAGCCAATGTATTTTTCGTGCTGGGGTGTCGTTAAACATTCATTCATTCATTCATTCATTCATTCATTCAAAAAGGCACCATTATGTCGTAAACATGTTAAATGGCAGCAAATTTGGGATAGTTCCTTTCATATTTTCATATATTGGGTGGGTGAGGAGATAATGAACAAAGATTTTCTGTATCGGTGTATGTGGTGTGTGTGTGATGTGTGGAGGTTGTAAATAAGTCACCAAGTGGTCTTGTGAGTCATGTTTCA